>OZ025301.1:36153396-36446884 GCA_964019185.1 Maratus speculifer | reverse complement strand
AATATATATATATATCTATATTGTAAAGGCATACGTCCTTTTGCGAATGGCAACACTTTCACATACAATTTGATTTTGCAATTTTCGCTACTTGCCAACTTCTTCAAATTTTATACTTCTAAACATCGCACCTTTTTAGTTTTTATACCATCGTATAGGAAAAAGCCCCCACCAGTGGCCGAGAGGTACGGACCTCTCAACTGGCAGACAGCAGGTGCTGGGTTCGAACCCAATCGCGGCTGTCGGCCTAACCGTTCGGAGTTTTCGTGGTTTTCTTCGAACCTTGCGTAAATACGGGTTAGGTTCCCTTAGAAAGACCCCCACGAAGGGCATTCCCCCCCCCTGGTCCTATATCCCTAGCGCAGATAATTGGACGACAAAAATAAACCAAACGTATAGGAAAAAAAAGTACTTTTAAATACAATTTGTTTGAAAGCTGTATATGAATTTATTCTTGACATATTATTTTTTTTTATAGTTTTTAGTATGAATTTTGTTATTGTGGCAACAGAAATACGCCATTTTCTTTTAAAATTGATAAAAATAGAAATGTGCGCATGTAAATTTTTTAGAAGATGGAAATTATGACGGGCTTCAATTTCACGTGAAATTCTAAAATCGTGTCATTTTAAATAAATTTTTTTTTTCATACGCATTTATACCAAACATAAGAGCCTCAATTAAAGACTTCATCTTAATAATTGATCTGTATTATATTTTGCTTTATTATTATTATTATTATTACTTTAAATATGCTATTAAAGTTTAAATTTAATAATTTGGACAACTGAGTTTTATAGAAATAGTATTTTTCCCCTTAATTTTAACTTTAAATAATATTTGTTCGGAATTACACTCACCATTATAAATTTTTTTACTGTAGCTAATTTTGTAGGTTTAATTAATGAAACAGTTCTTTCTTAAACATTTACTTTCGTCGAAATTCGATTGGTTCCACCATGTAAAAGTAAACACAATAATGTGCCTATATGTGCGTCGGTGCTGCCTTCTCTTAGACAATGAGTACATGGACACATAAAGCAATTGCTTTTCATGGTTTTGCAATTTTTTGCCTTCAACCATAAATTCAACGTTAACATTTTATGAATGAAATTGTGTAACAAGTAGTACTTCTAGCCTTTTAAAATTAATTGTCTATATTAATACAATTATTAAAAGTTGTTCTGTGAAGTCTAGTTAAATAACAAAATAGAGCGTTTCAACAAATAAAAGGTAATACTAACGGAAATATGAAGTAAATCTTGTGCAAATTGACCCATGACTCCTCTATTTTAATGACTAAACAGGAGAGGCTGTGGTTATTGACCATCAGAAATCCTTCTCTATGATAGTCTTGTTTGATATAGCACTAAAGAGAAAAACTTAGTTTGGTGCTGTCATCAATAATCGATATGAATCAGTAGAAATGACTGATTCTACAGTTGTGGAAGTCTTTTAATTTCTGCCTGAAAATCATTCCTGTTACAAATTGAGAGAAGAAATGCATCGACTTATTCTATCCGATAAAGCAAATCATGAGTAAAATTATGAATAAAATAACGATATCTTGATGGGCCATGTGCCTTTTTTTAACTTGCAAAATGATGTTTGCACAGCGTTAAATCAACCAAGATTACGCAGCACAAGTAATAAAACTAGTCTTTGGGACCACCGTAATACTTAACCACTATGGAAATGCATAATATATTATATGAAAATAAAACATGTGTAAACTATTTATAAAATGAATTGCAATTGCAAAACAAAATTTAAACGTAAATTTAAATAGTGTAAATATACATAGCAATGCTCCATTAATGAATTACTGATGAACCCATTTCGACAAATGATATAAAATGCCAAACAACTCAAGCAGCACCAAACTGTGTAAAAGAAACATTCTTATAACTCCAAAAATAATAATCCTACTAACTAATAATTTACTGCATCGGATTAAGCGTCTCATTTCCAATTAAAATATATCTCTGAATTGAAATTTGAATGAAATACAGGATCATGAAAAATCGAAGAATGTGGAAAACAGGATTACAAATATCTCGACAACTAATAATACGATCGACTTCCATCTTTGTGCAAAATTTGTGTCATTCCTTAAAATAAAAATTAAAAATCGAAAATTTTTATATACCTTTCATCAGAACGAATTTTTCGAGAGTCCGAAAAAGAAAATAGTTCCGGATAATCGAGGTTACTGATATTAAATAGGCTTCATCCCATTCTTACATACTAAAGACATACAAAATTTCAAGTCTCTATCTCAATTTGTTCGTGAGATAGAGCGTTTACAGGCACACAGACGGAAGGCAAAATTTTTTTTCTAAAAATAAGTTTTTCGGAATCTTTACTGTCTGAAACGTGTAAATCCGTCAAAAAAAATTTTTTTTTCGATTTTCAAAACGATTGCAAGACTTATCCTATACTACGTTATATAACTATATATACCCTATACTTTCAGTTTAAAAAAATTCAAAATAAACCAAATAAAGAATTCTAATAATATAAAATTCAAAATTGGCGACGAATACTAATCGTGTTAAAAATTTGTTATCAAAAGTTCATTTTTTTTTTTTTTTTTTTTTTTTTAGGGAAATGCTACGAAAATATACATCTTATGAAGCGAATAGTTTGGAATTCTACTAACCAGATCCCCGGTAGAAAAAAAAAAATAAATAAAAAATAAAAATAAAATGAAAAAACATTTTTGGGCTCTACGATTTTTAAACAGTTAGGAAGACATTTGAATCTATTCAAAGGTCATTCATATAATAAATAATACAGGAATATTTTCTTCTTCCTTTATACCGAATATTGGAGAATAACAACCGTTTATCTTTCTATACTACATACTTCTTTTTATTTAAAAAAATGATCAACATTCTGTTTGGGAAAATGTTTAATACATCTTTTGTACTACGATAGATATCATTTCGAATTTCGTATTGGTAATATATTTTATTACATTTCCACTCGAATGGATCAGTATTACGAAGAATGTTTCACTATTAAAATACTATATATATATTTTTTTTCGGTATTACTAGGTTATCCCGTCGACCAAAATACTATTGCCAAACTATAAGATTAAATGCCAATAATGGAGGATCGTGAATGTCACATTCAATGACATTAAATACGATTCAAGTGTTTAAAATGTCATTAAGTGAATTTTATTTCGACTTTTTATTAATATTTTTATTAATATTCTACTAATTATTTGTTTTTTCGTTATTTAAAATAAAAATTACGTCAATATGTATAATTTGGTTATTAGTTTGGCGATTTGTATGATTTGGCGAAATTGGTCGACGAAGTAACAGAGTAGTACCATATTTTCTTTTTTGGCTCTTTAGTATTTACTTTGTCGTTCTGATCAGCAGTGTAGCAGTAGAAAAACATAAATTCAACTTTTAAACAAAAACTCCGTAGACTGGGATTTCTCAAGCTGATACCTCAGACCACCAAGCTAGCAAGAAAAATAGCTTTATTTAGTTATAGAAAGTTTGTGATGGGACGTAACAATAAAAATTATCTTCCAGAATTTCTAGCTTCAAATGATTTCAGTAAAAAAAAGGTTGAAACACGGTACCATAAATGTAGTAGTCATTTAAGAATATTGATAGCAGATGGCAGCACCAAAGTAATGTTAATTGTTTATGAAAAATAACACACTGAGATGATTTGGAACAGAATAATTTTTAATGCTTATTTTTTCTATTTCCTCTGCTTATTATTTAAAATATTCTAAGAAAGTGCCATGTTCTAAATTTGTTCTTAATTTTAGTAAATAATAGCCTTTTTTTCTGAATACCTGTGTGTAATAAACTGAATTTTCTAAACTGCTTTTAATTAAAAAAAAAAACATAAACAATACTATTTTTTAAAAATTATTATTATTATTTTTTTTTGTACAATTTTATCTATAAAATGTCAATTTTGAAAGAGGTTAAAGGCAAAAAGAAACAAACAATATAATGAAAAATGACTAATTTATGTCAGTACATATTTGTCATGTTCATGTCGTTTGCAATAGATGGAAGCATCAAAATTCTTTCACAAGCAATGAAAGTAACGCAGGAACCTGTTGATTTTTAATGTAAACAATACAAAGTTGGTTGGTTGGTTGATTTTTGTCGTCCGATTATCTACGCTAATGGGATATAGGACCAGGGGGAGTGCCCTCCGTGGGGGTCTTTCTAAGGGAACCTAACCCGTATTTACGCAAGGTTCGAAGAAAACCACGGAAAACTCCGAACGGTTAGGCCGACAGCCGCGATTGGGTTCGAACCCAGCACCTGCCGTCTACCAGTTGAGAGGTCCGAACCTCTCGGCCACTGGTGGGGCGTAAACAATACAAAGATTAAATGGCTAAGTTGCTATTTATTTTTGTTATTCATGCAATTGGTAACAGATGATAGCACAAAAAAATCTTTTACAGCTATGAAAGTAGCAGAGGTACCTGTTGATTAGTATTGTTTGTAACTTCACTGTCATGTTTTAACAAAAGTTCAGATTTTCTGTTTAACTGTTCAAACTGCGCTCTAAAACAAGTAATATTAGTGATATATATTATGTGATATATTTACATGTTACGAAACAGCACTTTTAAAAAAAGGTATTCTTAAATGCTCTTTAACAAGATTTCAGTCCTTCCATTTAAAGTTGTCACAATTTTAGATATCATTTTCTTGGTTAAAAAATGCGCGGTCGCATCTTATTTCCTAGTTTTTATCATTATTATAAAACATATACTTTCAACTAACAATATCTATCGTATTTAACCCATTAATGCCCAAGTTATTTTCTTCATTAAAAATGAAATTTCGGGTTTCTCACCACTTTTAAAATACGAATAACTTTTATCTTTATTTATTGAGGAAATTGTCTCGTGAAAAATGGTACTTATTTATCTTTCTATTTACTGGTGTGAAAAGTGCTTTCATGCCTTTTTTATAAGCGTCCCTAAAAAGGGACGCTAGGCACTAATGGGTTAAATCAAAAAGTTTCGTAAGTGGTAAAATGTACGCAATTCCTCCCATACTATTTTTATTTTAACAGTATGAAAAAAGTTAAAACAGTTGAAAAATAACTAAAAACAATAATATAACAACAAAATAATATAGTGTAATAATAAAATATAACATACTATTTTATCTAAAATAGTTAAAACACAATCTTTTTCTTTTTATTTTCAAATAAACTAAGGCTTTGTTAATTTTAATTACATGCATATAAAGGTAAACGTAACTTTATTTCACATTCTACGAACTTCCATCGAAAAACGGTATATTTTTCTAGTCAGGAATCACCAGATGATTTGATCCATTTATAATTTATCTATCTTTAATTAAATTCAAAGTAAAAAAAGTTTTTTTACTTTATTCTCCTCAAGCGACTGTTTAAATTTCCCATTAACCCTTAATTGCACGATATTTTCCTGTTTTTATGAAAAAAAATATGTACAGTAGAACCTCGATAATTCGGATTAACTGGGACCAGACCCAATCCGGATTATCGAAAATCCGGATTATCCGGAGAATTAGAAAAAAATGAAATAAAATAAAACATACTTACAGAAAATCACCTTTAATATATTAAACTTATTGAATATTTACAGACAGTAAAAATATTTACTTTATTTAATTCTTCCAAACAGATTTCAGGAAAAGTTTTTTTCTATTCAGAATACGACGACGAAACAAGTTAATGTTATGGAATTAGCCAATCGTTTCTCAAACTTGAAAAAAAAGAAGACTAAATCGATCCGGATTATCCGGAGATCCGGATTAACGGGGTCCGAATTTGCGGGGTTCTACTGTATATACATATTTGAAATCTAAGTAACGGTCTGATAAATTAAAAAAAAAAAAAAAAGGCTAAAATTTGATATTTTATGTCGTGTACCCTGTATATTCAATTGGGTTTATTTAAATATTGTATTCCTATAGTTTGCTATGGTACTACTCTGTTATCCCGTCGACCAAAATACTATCGCCAAATTATAAGATTAAATGCCAATAATGGATAATCGTGAATGTCAATTCAATGACATTAAATACGATACACGTGTTTAAAGCATCATTAAGTGATATTTTTTTCGACATGTATTGTATTTTTATTAATATTCTACTAATTATTTGCTTTTTTATTATTTAAAATAAAAATTACGTCAATATGTATAATTTGGCTGTTAGTTTGGCGATTTGTATAATTTGGCGAAATCGGTCGACGGGATAACATAATAGTATCTTTGCTATTAAATGGGCTTAAATTAATTATCTTTTTAGCACTCTGCAATTTCCTTTATATTAAAATTTTCCATTTGAGCTACTTAACCATTTCCAACGAATCAGATTTTGAGTTCAAAATTAAGTTTAAGTCTAAGCTTTTGAAAACATTTAAAGCGATACAAAAAATAACGGATAAAAATAGTTGTGCGTTACTTCAAAGTTTGAGGCGCCCTCTAACGGAATTTTTTTAAATTTATCTGTAAAATTTATTTTCAAGGAAATACTGTCATAAAGATTAGATTTAATGAAACCACAAAAGAATCGACCAATGTTTTCGTTTTTTATAATCATTTCAAATTTAAACCTCCTTCTCCCATCCCTCTGAATACAGTTCAATTTGCGTTACTCACCTACTCCCAACTATTCAGATTTAGAGTTCAAAATTTAATATTAAGTCTAAGATTCCGAAAATATTTAATGAGATGAAAAAAATAACGGCAAAAACGGCAAATTTTTCTTACTCCAAAGTCTAAAGCGTCCTCGATCAGCATTTTTTGAAATTTATCTTTATAATTTATTTTTAAGGCAATACTGACATAAAGTTTAGTTTTAGTGAAAACCGCAAATCGGTCGACCAATTTTTCCGTTTATTATGATTATTCGAAATTTTAGGCACTTATTTTTAATGGCGGCTATCTCCTTCGGAAAAAGTTTGGGACCCTTGGTTTCCTATATAATATTGTTTGTCTTGATGTGTATTATCACCCCTCTTTTTTTATAAAAACAATGTAGAATCACCCTCTATATATATAAGTAATTAAGTAATACACCAATGTTATTATAAATTACCATAAATCAAAAGATCACAGGAACACACTTCCGGGATTAAATTTTAATATGCCGACACCAGCAACATAAACACGTGTCAATAAGGGTACAAAGTCTCAAACTAGAAGTAAGAATTGAGATAGAGCGGGCGGCGGCGACATAAATGACTACGTCATCGAGTTACGAGATGAGATCATAATGTAGGACAAGATTATTGGGTGTAGATTAAGGAATCACTGGTTTGTCTCGCCATTTCTTGGTACGATATGAGTAACAATGGGCGCCAACTCGCCATTTTGGCGTCGCTTTCACGTCATCGAGTTACGGGATGAAATTGGTGCCAAATTAAAGCTAAAATAAAGTATTTTAAGAATATTTCGGTCTGCCTGCGCATATCCTGGTACAAACCCTCGGCAGACTGAAATTTATAACAAAAAACGACGTTATAGTGTAAAATTCAATATGACTACGTCATCGAGTTACGGGAGGAAATAGTGATGTAGGACAAGATTATTGGGTGTAGATTAAGGAATGACTGGTCTGCCTCGTCATTTCTTGGTACGATATGAGTAACAGCGGGCGCCAACTCGCCATTTTGGCGTCACTTTCACGTCATCGAGTTACGGGATGAAACTGATGCCAAATTAAAGCTAAAATAAAGTATTTTAAGAATATTTCGGTCTGCCTGCGCATATCCTGGTACAAACCCTCGGCAGACTGAAATTTATAACAAAAAATGACTTTATAATGTAAAATTCAATATGATTACGTCATCGAGTTACGGGATGAAATCATGATGTAAGACAAGATTATTGGGTGTAGATTAAGGAATGACTGGTCTGCCTCGGCATTTCTTGGTACAATAGGAGTAACAGCGGGCGCCAACTCGCCATTTTGGCGTCACTTTGACGTCATCGAGTTACGGGATGAAATTGGTGCCAAATTAAACCTAAAATAAAGTATTTTAAGAATATTTCGGTCTGTCTGCGCATATCCTGATACAAACCCTCGGCAGACTGAAATATATAACAAAAAATGACGTTTTTATGTAAAATTCAATATGACTACGTCATCGAGTTACGGGACAAAATCATAATGTAGGACAAGATTATTGGGTGTAGATTAAGGAATGACTGGTCTGCCTCGTCATTTCTTGGTACGATATGAGTAACAGCGGGCGCCAACTCGCCATTTTGGCGTCACTTTCACGTCATTGAGTTACGGGATGAAATTGGTGTCAAATTAAAGCTAAAATAAAATATTTTAAGAATATTTCGGTCTGTCTGCGCATATCCTGGTACACACCCTCGGAAGACTGAAATTTATAACAAAAAATGACGTTTTTATGTAAAATTCAATATGACTACGTCATCGAGTTACGGGACAAAATCATGATGTAGGACAAGATTATTGGGTGTAGATTAAGGAATGACTGGTCTGCCTCGTCATTTCTTGGTACGATATGAGTAACAGCGGGCGCCAACTCGCCATTTTGACGTCACTTTCACGTCATCGAGTTACGGGATGAAATTGGTGACAAATTAAAGCTAAAATAAAGTATTTTAGGAGTATTTCGGTCTGCCTGCGCATATCCTGATACAAACCCTCGGCAGACTGAAATTTATAACAAAAAATGACGTTATAATGTAAAATTCAATATGACTACGTCATCGAGTTACGGGATGAAATCATGATGTAGGACAAGATTATTGAGTGTAGATTAAGGAATGACTGGTCTACCTCGGCATTTCTTGGTACAATATGAGAAACAGCGGGCGCCAACTCGCCATTTTGGCGTCACTTTCACGTCATCGAGTTACGGGATGAAACTGATGCCAAATTAAAGCTAAAATAAAGTATTTTAAGAATATTTCGGTCTGCCTGCGCATATCCTGGTACAAACCCTCGGCAGACTGAAATTAATAACAAAAAATGACTTTATAATGTAAAATTCAATATGATTACGTCATCGAGTTACGGGATGAAATCATGATGTAGGACAAGATTATTGGGTGTAGATTAAGGAATGACTGGTCTGCCTCTGCATTTCTTCGTACGATAGGAGTAACAGCGGGCGCCAACTCGCCATTTTGGCGTCACTTTGACGTCATCGAGTTACGGGATGAAATTTGTGCCAAATTAAAGCTAAAATAAAGTATTTTAAGAATATTTCGGTCTGCCTGCGCATATCCTGGTACAAACCCTCGGCAGACTGAAATTTATAACAAAAAATGACGTTTTTATGTAAAATTCAATATGACTACGTCATCGAGTTACCGTACAAAATCATGATGTAGGACAAGATTATTGGGTGTAGATTAAGGAATGACTGGTCTGCCTCGTCATTTCTTGGTACGATATGAGTAACAGCGGGCGCCAACTCGCCATTTTGACGTCACTTTCACGTCATCGAGTTACGGGATGAAATTGGTGACAAATTAAAGCTAAAATAAAGTACTTTAGGAGTATTTCGGTCTGCCTGCGCATATCCTGGTACAAACCCTCGGCAGACTGAAATTTATAACAAAAAATGACGTTATAATGTAAAATTCAATATGACTACGTCATCGAGTTACGGGATGAAATCATGATGTAGGACAAGATTATTGAGTGTAGATTAAGGAATGACTGGTCTACCTCGGCATTTCTTGGTACAATTTGAGTAACAGCGGGCGCCAACTCGCCATTTTGGCGTCATTTTCACGTCATCGAGTTACGGGATGAAACTGATGCCAAATTAAAGCTAAAATAAAGTATTTTAAGAATATTTCGGTCTGCCTGCGCATATCCTGGTACAAACCCTCGGCAGACTGAAATTTATAACAAAAAACGACGTTATTATGTAAAATTCAATATGACTACGTCATCGAGTTACGGGACAAAATCATGATGTAGGACAAGATTATTGGGTGTAGATTAAGGAATGACTGGTCTGCCTCGTCATTTCTTGGTACGATATGAGTAACAGCAGGCGCCAACACGCCATTTTGGCGTCACTTTCACGTCATCGAGTTACGGGATGAAATTGGTGCCAAATTAAAGCTAAAATAAAGTATTTTAAGAATATTTCGGTCTGCCTGCGCGTATCCTGGTACAAACCCTTGGCAGACTGAAATTTATAACAAAAAATGACGTTATAATGTAAAATTCAATATGACTACGTCATCGAGTTACGGGATGAAATCATGATGTAGGACAAGATTATTTGGTGTAGATTAAGGAATGACTGGTCTGCCTTGCCATTTCTTGATACGATATGAGTAACAGCGGGCGGCAACTTGCAACTGAACAATTGACACATTTAGATTTCAGATTAATACATTACAAATATTTTAGCTTTTCTGATGATATTTTTTTACGAGATACAATATCCTGTTTTGTCCATAAAATATATAAAATTCATTTTTTTATCATCATTTATTTATTTATTTATTTATTTATTTATTTATTTATTTATTTTTGCATTTAAAATTCATTTCATTTTTTCATTTCATTACTAAGTAGAATAAAAAAAACTACTTAGTCATGTATGCAATCTCTACTGGTTTTCAATTTAGAAAATATTTTATTGTATTTTAGCGTAGTCTATTTAAAAAAGTAGTTTGTTTAGTTAAATATTTTATTATTCGATTTAGGCATATCATCAATCGGCTAAGAATTTTTTTCCTTATTTATACCCTCTTTTATATTATCATATATTCACCCATGAAATTTGAATTTGAAAACAAAACTATTCTAAGAACTATTTGAAATAATGTGTATCTATTTTGTGTATCTAAGAAAACTTATGTTTTATTTTATATTTCTGGTTAATTTATTATTTAACAAATTAATCTAATGTAACATATATATTTCATACAGAATAGTAAATAAATTAAATTATGGATTACTTCTTTTTCAACTGGAACATAATGGGTGACATTTAAACAGAAATAAATAAGCTTTGTTTAATAGTTTTGATTTTCTTAGATTGAAAAATGTTTTACTCATAAAGTTATTATTTAGATAGTTTCTGAAACTGCCATTCAGAAGTATTATTCATTTTATAAAATGAAAAAACAAATTGCGTGAAAGGTTATAATGAAAGAAGCTATAAATCTGAAAATATAATTTGTTTTAATTTTGAACTTATACTATACAACATATTATTTTTTCTTATATTGTTTAAAAATATATTAGAGAACAAAATATAATATAAATCTTATTCTGAAATAAAAATATTTGCTATGCATTTATTCATCCGAATAACAAACGCTGTCATTTGAATCACTATCTGAAACTTCCAATTTCTGTTTCGACTTCTCATCTTCTATAATGTCCTCTGCATTCATTTGGGTGGGATCTCCTTCAAACCATTTAGGCCGTAGTTCATTTTGTGAGTTGAGCAACCATCCGCAGTCTACGGGTTTAAATCGTTGACAGTTGTATTCAGTTGCAGATAGGAACTTTGAATTAATAAAAATTGATCTCAAGATGCGCTGCTTAAGTGATTTCCAACAGGATGGAATATTGCCAGAATCGAAATTCCTAATGCTTTTCCAAAATTTTCCATGAACATCCCGTAACTCGATGACGTAGTCGTATTGAATTTTACATTATAACGTCACTTTTTGTTATAAATTTCAGTCTGCCGAGGGTTTGTACCAGGATATGCGCAGGCAGACCGAAATATTCTTAAAATACTTTATTTTAGCTTTAATTTGGCGCCAATTTCATCCCGTAACTCGATGACGTGAAAGTGACGCAAATATGGCGAGTTGGCGCCCGCTGTTACTCATATCGTACCAAGAAATGACGAGGCAGACCAGTCATTCCTTAATCTACACCTAATAATCTTGTCCTACATCATGATTTCATCCCGTAACTCGATGACATAGTCATATTGAATTTTACATTATAACGTCATTTTTTGTTATAAATTTCAATCTGCCGAGGGTTTGTACCAGGATATGCGCAGGCAGACCGAAATATTCTTAAAATACTTTATTTTAGCTTTAATTTGGCACTAATTTCATCCCGTAACTCGATGACGTGAAAGTGACACCAAAATGGCGAGTTGGCGCCCGCTGTTACTCATATCGTACCAAAAAATGACGAGGCAGACCAGTCATTCCTTAATCTACACCTAATAATCTTGTCCTACATCATGATTTCATCCCGTAACTCGATGACGTAGTCATTCGTGTCGCCGCCGCTCGGTCTAAGCGGAGAGCTAATAAAGAAAGGTATTGCTAACTAGTTCATGGAAAGTTTTGTTATTTAATTGTGTTCTGTTGTTACTATTTTTTATTTTTATTTATCGCCAATATTTCAATGATGTTTCATCTATTTATATTAGTGTCCTACATATAAAATAATCATTGCTTATAGGTATATTTTTTAAAATGTAAGACTCTACCGTCTGTTAATACGCAGTAATTTTAATTAAAATTTTATGTAGTCCTAGAGGTTTTTCATTTTTTACAATTTTACTTTTAGTTTTGCATATACTGAACTGAATTCAAAATATGCAATCAATTTTACGGTTTTTTTTTTTTTTTTTTTTTTTTTTTTTTTTTTTTTTTTAATAGATTTTTTTTTATCGTTTTTAGTCCTTAGAAATTTTAATAAATAATTTTGCAAAAAAATGTCGAATAATAAAAAAAACACCATGTTGCTACGTGTAGTCACAGTCCCCTAATTGCCTTTCTACAATTTAAAAATGATATGATACTTTTTATTTTCCTACAATGCATTAAAGTTCATATTTACATTAAAATACTGTCCATTCGCATAATATCAGATTTAAGCAATGAGAGCGTGGGAGGAGCTACTTCATTCAAATGCAGTTATTGTGTGTAAACTACTTCATCTGAATGAAAGCATGAGGCAAAAATTTTTGGACATTTTTTAAAAAAATCAACAAGGGAAACTTAATGCCATACAGGCGTTCACTTCTTATGCAAATATATGTTTTCATCGATATATTATTTTATTTAAAAAAGTAATCTTTTAATTTTACTGGCTTGAGTGTATAATTTTATTTTTGTTTCTTTAATATCAGTTCATGCAGTACAAAAATCACAAATTCAATCCCGTACCACTTATTCTGATTTTCTAAAGAGTACTGATATTTTAAACCATATTTTTCAGGCAATAAACTAAACAGACAATACTTTTTTACCAAATGAAAAAAAAAAAAAAAAAAAAAAAAAAAAACAGTTACGAAATTATTTTTAGTGGAAGATCTAATGGAATTAAAAATGTTAAATTCTTTGTAAATTACACTGATCAGCATGCATTTTGATGATCATATAAATATATATTTTTCTGAAAGTGTTTTTTATGCTGATTTCAAAAATGTAAAGCATTTTTGCACACCACGTACACTTTTTTTACAAATATTATTTTTAATTAATTTTATTCTTAAATCATAAATTACTTTATAATAGTAATACTAGATGGCGCCACCAAATTTTTTAGGAATTGATTCCATATGTATATACATTACATTAATTTAAATAAATGAGAAACTGTATTTAGGAAGCTGAAATTATTTATTAATATGATTTAATAATAATAAAAAAATTATTTATGTAAAATTAAAAAGAAAAAGCGAAATCCATAAATTTAATTTTGTAAAAAATATCTAAATTAATACTCGCTAGGTGGCAGCACCAAACAATGTTTGATCTAATGCATAGGTTTTAACAACAATAAATTTCTTTGTTTATTCACGTCTGTTTCTTTCGATTTGAAATATCTAATATATTTCACATCTTCTTTAATTGAATAATGGCTTCACGTAAATGTGTAAATGATACAGATATATTTTGTTACATTTGTGGAAATTATACTGTAGTAAAACAAAGGCAGGATATTACAGATTTTGTTAAAAATGCTTATTATGCTTATTTTGGTGTGAGACTGGGTGACCAAGATAAGACATGGGCCCCTCATAAAGTGTGTAGAACATGTGTTGAAGGATTACGACTTTGGTTGAAAGGCAAAAAGAAATGTATGCCTTTTGCTATTCCCATGGTATGGAGAGAACCTAGAAATCATCATGACGATTGTTATTTTTGCTTAGCTAATGTTCATGGGTATAGTTCGAAAAATAAAAAAGGAATTATATATCCTAACTTGCCTTCTGCAATAAGACCTATATTGCATAATGAAAGTCTTCCTGTTCCTTCTCCTCCAACCATTTTGGAAAGCATAAATGAACCAAATAATTCAGAAGATGATGAAAATCAAGAACAAGATGTCTATAAACCAGAAGTAAATGATAAAGCTCCAATTTTATTTAATCAGCATGAACTCAATGATTTGGTGCGCGATTTAAATTTGCCAAAAATAAAAGCTGAACTTCTTGGTTCTCGGCTTAAATCTAAGAACTTATTATTACCAGAGACACAATTCTCTTGGTACAGGCATCGTGAAAAAGAACTTGTTCCATACTTTTCTGAAAAGGATAATTTAGTATATTGCAATAACATAAAGCAAATAATGAATTTTTACGGTATCCTTTATAATGCATCAGAATGGAGATTTTTTATTGATTCCTCCAAGACAAGTTTAAAAGGGGTTTTGTTGTATAATGGAAACCAATATGCATCAATACCTATAGCCTACTCAGTTCATTTAAAGGAAACATATGAAAATCTTGAACTTTTGCTAGACCAGGTCAAATATAAAGATCATGAATGGTTGTTATGTGGTGATTTAAAAGTGATTGGAATGCTACTTGGACAACAATCAGGATACACAAAATTCCCATGTTTTCTGTGTGTGTGGGACAGCCGGGATAAAAAAAATCATTGGGAAAAGAAAGATTGGCCATCAAGAATATCATTATCCCCTGGAACAAAAAATGTAATTAAAGATCCCTTAGTCAATCCTAAAAATGTTTTGCTTCCACCTCTGCATATCAAATTAGGGATAATGAAACAATTTGTGAAAGCCCTAAATAAAGAAAATGAATGTTTTAAATATATTTGCAGCAAATTCCCTTCTATTACTGATGCTAAGCTTAAAGAAGGTATTTTTGTTGGGCCTCAGATACGAAAATTACTGACAGATAGTGAATTTGAAAAAACAATGAATGATTGTGAAAAGGAAGCATGGCTGAGCTTTAAATGTGTAGTGGAGAACTTTTTAGGAAATAAGAAAGACCCAAATTACAAAATTATAGTTGCAGATATGTTAGAAAAATTGAGATTACTTGGTTGCAACATGAGTATAAAATTACACTTTTTACATGCACATATCGAATTCTTTCCCGAAAATCTCGGAGCAGTGAGTGAGGAACACGGTGAAAGGTTTCACCAAGACATCAAAGATATGGAAAAACGGTACCAAGGCAAGTGGAATAAAAATATGATGGCAGATTACTGCTGGATGTTAAAGAGAGATCTTTGTGCTAGTGGACGAAAAGCAACTAAAAGGAATTTTTCTCAAACTAATTGATTTTTTTAATATTAATCAAATTTGTCCATATTTAAATATATTGTAAGTATAATTATTATGTCTATACTTTAATTTTTCATACATTGATTTTTTAATACATATCCTAGTCTGTATTAATTATTTACCTTTGAATAATAATTTTTTTTTTATAAATTTATATAAGTGAAAGTTAAAAAATCATATGTTTTTATAAATTTACAAATTGTTAATTTGTAAAAAATCCTGACGTGATACGCAAATTTCGACTTTACTTTTGAAATCAGCTTAAAAAATTGATCTAAAATCACCTATTCATTTTTAATCATCAAAAAAAAAAGTTTCAATATGCAGATCAGTGTAATTGCAAATGCGAAAACTAAACATTTAACATACAGTATGTTTAATTACTTGCAACATTTCACTTTAAGCTATTTCGGGACAAATGTCATGCACACAACTAGCTTCGACATTTCAACTTCAAGTAATGAAAACAAATTAGTAACATATTATATTTTAACATATTATATTATTATAAAAAAAATCAAACATATTGTCTATTTTTTACATATAAATATTGTGCAATTGATCTGTACAGTTAAAATTTCAATAAATATAATTTAAAATGTCCAGACGTGACATTTGTTTTATTTTTGTAACCGAAAAACATCGAAAAAATTATATAAACTTCAAGTCATTGAAGTCGAACCTCTTTTTAATTGGGTTGTGGTTATAACGGTCAATTATCGACATGGGGTATATAGGTGCTAAAATGACGCGGACAGAGCCGTAGCTAAGGGAGAGCTACGCGCGGCTCCCCCCCTCCCCCTCGAAAAGATTCCAAAGTCACTAAATAAATTTATGTTCCGAAAATTCAAATGAAATTCTGTTCGAAAATCTAATTTAGTTTTGAAAAGTTTTGCAAAAATTCTAAATTGTAACTAAAATAAGAGTAACTAAAATAAGTAACTAAAATAAGTGTTTGAACACTCTTTGATCATATTTGTACACATGAAGCTAACATGATGTTTACTTTTGCACTAGTTATACACACGAATTTTTCAACATCCTATACTTTTCTTATCTTAGATTAAAATGAAGTTATTACAAAAGTTTAACAAAAAACAGTACCTACTGTGTGAATATGTGCCAATTTATGTTTCTGAGTCACACATACACAGAAATTATGAGCCCCTCTTAGCTTTTCTTGAGCAACCCCACCTCCTCCTATTATTTATTTCTAGTTACGGCCCTGGGTGTGGGGGATCCTCTCCGAGTGGGTGTTACTAAAAGAACCCAACCAGTACCCACACAAGGAAATTCAAGGTTTTAAAAAAGAACTCTTGAAAACTTCGAACGATTGAGCCGAAGGCTGTGATTGGGTTACGTCTTCTTAATAATTAAATAACACGTTTTTGTTAAATGGAAAGCACAAGTATAAAAGAATTTTCTTTTTAATTCATGTGTCATTTCTCTATTTAAATCATCATCGTATTTTAATAAAAAAGAGCTGTGAATACGAAAAATTTATGCTTAATATATCCGCGAAATTTTGTGTAAATATTTACAACACTCAAAAGTCTACTTCCTTTTATTTTTGAGTGCATAAATCTCGCGTATGAGCATACGATTTTAAAATAAAACAATGACTTTTTAAATATTAAACTCACATCATAAAATTTGTGAAATTTTATTTTATAGATAAATGACACGGTTTTGGTATTGCAAGATTATCAATTATAAAAGTCGGCTGCTGTCGCTGGCAGCCGATTAAATTCTGTGTAGTAGTAGACTGATCTTTGCTGTCCATCTAGTGCAGCGTATGCTCAGGGTTGCCAGATTGGCCTTTTTGAGGCCAAATTTTAAAAGTCTGCCTTTTTTCAAACTCGTTTGGCTTCCAAAAAAACCTTTGGCCTTTTTTCTGGCCTCTTTTTTTTTTCTTTAGTGCTTTTAAAGTATTTTACGTTATTCACTTTTAAGTAGTATCAAACTTGCTAATAAAGTTGCTTTTTTGATGGCATTTAACACTTGTTTGTAATCTTTCATAAATTTCCTTCTTGCTCTTAAAAAGTATAAACAGGTAGGCTAGCATGGAATAGTATAGGAAAAATAAAGCAAATATCAGAATGCTTCGACATGAAAGTAGCAGCATACCATATATAAAATTTGATTGTTTTAGTACGCCATTTGCCGAAGAAAAGATATAACTTCTTTTTTCAGAAAAATCCCATGATTGAATTACATACATTTTTTTATTTTTTTCAGAGTTGATTTTTGAGTTGATAGAGAGATTGTTTTTTGTTGTTGTTGTTTTTTACCTTTTTCAGATTTCATGTGACATTTGTGATCTGTGTTACATGGCAAACTGAAAATAATTCGAATTTGAATATTTTAAACGCATTTATAATAAAAAATGATTTCAATGGGGAAAAAAGGACAATTTTCCTGCACAGAAAACTGCTTTTAGCGCCTCTATAGGTCGTTTTATGCCCCATAGACAATTTTTTATATTTTAAAAATTGTTTGGCCTCTTTTTGGCCTTTTTTCTTATACCATTTGGCCTCAGCTGATAAATTTTATCTGGCAACCCTGCGTACGCTTTAAATTCGATGGTATCATAGGGTGCTAGGTAATTACAGTGACCAAAAGATTCGTTTCATACGTGTTTCATGGTTTTAACGAGAGTTGGGCATTTCGACTGATAACAGTATTAGTACTTCTGAATCTGGGCACTGAACCCTCAAATAACAGTGTCTGTGTAAGGGAGTGGCAATTGCATGACTTTGTCTTAGTGTGAAAATAATCTTTTATTTTTGTCTTTCCTCTTTTTTTAACATAAAAAATATTCGACTGGTAAGATAAATATTGTAAAAAGTTGTTGAATTAAATACTTGCTTTCATAAGAGAAAAAAAAAATATTTAAAAACATAATTTTATTTTATTTTATTTTATTTCATTTTTTTTTTTTTTTTTTTTTTTTTTTCTTTTAACATTACCAGAGATTAGCTTTTTAAAGTACAATTTAATACATGCAATATTTTATTTCATTTTTATAGTTATTTTTAAAGCTTTTTCACTATTATAGTAAATCTATCGTGTTTTTCTTATTACTTATACCTTAATCTGTAACTTTCAAAAAAGGAATTTATCGATTTATCTATATCTTGAGTTTAGTATTAATGACATTATTACTACTTTTGATAATAGATATTGTATTAATAAAATAATCGTATTGTACAGTTGCACCCAGTATATTTTCTGTTTGTGAGGGGGGGGGGGGAGGAGAGTAGTGAGTATCTGCAAGTTGTATTACAGAGAAAAGCATTATTACAGTTTATTATTATTTTTTTATTTATTACATAAAATAAAAAATAATGTTTGCAAAGGGCATAAGACGGATAAGATTTAGAAACATGCCTTTCAATCAAATTTCTTAATTTTTTTCTCATGTGTGTCACCCTGTCAGACAATGTATCATCTCATTATCACCTTATAATTGATATCTTATGAGATAAAAATGTTTTCGATTTTTTAAAAGCCTCATTTTCTCAAAAACCACTGTATCGAATCACGTGCCATTAATTGAGTTTAAATAGCCGTAAAAAGTGCATAAGTGGGCATTTTTGTATAATTTTCTGACTATAAAAATTGCGTGAAAAAAGGATTAAAAAATTTACAAAAATAAAAATCATATCTTATAGCTGTCCGAGAATTATTATTTCTTTGTGAAAAATTTCTCTTATGTGCCCGTATATTATATATAATTGCCGAAAGTTCGCGTTCGGTGCTGAATATAAATATTTATAAAAAAAAAAATAAGTATAAAATTTATTAAAATTCATTTAAAGGCGTTATTTTGGGCGGAGCCACTCAGCTTTGACATCCAAAGAATTTTTGGAACAACGTCAGCAATTAATGTGTCAACTGCTGCATTTTAGATTTCATTTAGCACACAGGCCATACTTTTCAACACTGTCAGTACTATTTTGATAGCGAAAACTGATGTTTTCCATCCGAGACAATAGAGAAAAATATTTTTGCTTGGAAATCAACATTCTTCGATATCGAAATCTAACGACAGTTATTATAATGATTTTTAATCAAATGTTTTCGACACTTATAACAAAGACTAATAATGGTAAGTGGTTCCGTTAATTTTTTAACTGCGCGAAAATTAAATATGGATGTTATGTAACTTGAATAACAATGTAATGCATTTTTTTTTTTTTTTTATTCTGATATATTGTCTGGATTGTGTGTAAATACAGGGTGCGTAGTCATTAAAAAACTCAGAGGATTTTAATTCTTTTAGTATCAGAAATTCTTTAAAGTACTGGTTGTTAGATCTGAAAAAGGATTTCTTTTTCGTTAAATGAAACAAATATTACATTATAAAAATCCTGGTAAAAAGTCCTTACAAGGTCCTTCCAGACTACGCACCCTGAAATAGAAATTTTTTTATTCAAGATGTATGCTACTCGCAATTTTGTTTTTTCTTTATAATGGCAGATTTCTGGGGCTTTTTCATTCGAAGATGAATATTACTGAAAGGTACATAATTTGAGTTAACAGAAGAAGAAGAAATAAAAAGAAAGCTGACAACATTGGGTGATAATTTGTATTTAAAAATACATTTCTATAATTTTGGAACGGTTAAAAATTGATGCGATAAAAATTGTTTTTTTCTTTATTTTCTTTATTTATTTTTAATAAATAAATATTAGTCCTAAAAATAGGGGGAAAATAAGCAAGATATTAAAATATTGTAACAGCATACTAATTTTTCGCGAATATATAATAAACTAATACGGAAACACATGAGTCTGGTTCAGTGCTTTAGGCCTCACGCTCAAGAACAGTGACTTTTATCGGAAAAAAAAAACAAAAACAACTAACATTTAATAATGTATTACATTATTTTATGCATATAATTTTAAAAAATGATTTTTTTTTCTGTAGTCACAAGTTTTTTTTCACGAAACTTCCACAAAATCCCATTGATTATCATTTTTAGATGACATCGTAATAAATAGGAATCATTCACTGCAATGAATCAATTTCTGATCGCAGCAGTTAATTATAACTTAGACATAAATATTTAACATGATGGCAAACAGAGGTTAAAAACATCTAAACGACTTATTATAATTTCTCGTTATAAAAACTGGCGAAATTTTTTTTCATTTAAATTGCTTGCGATCACTGTCGTTTCGTTTTGATATTGAAGAATGTAGTTTGTTTCCATGTCAAAAATATTCTTCCTTGTTGTTGAGCATGACAACAACAAATTTTGATATCCAAACATTATCGTCAGCGATGAGAATGATGTCCATGTTTTCATTATAAACGCATTTAAAACGCAGCTATTATGTAAGTGTATATTCAAAAAATTCTCCAGCTGTCGAAGGTGAGTAGCTCCGCCCCAAATAATGCCCTTAAATGAATTTTAATAATTTTTATACATATTTTTGTAAATATTTATAATTAAACTTTCGGAATTTAAATATAATAAACGGGTACATATAAGGCTTTTTTTTTTTTTTTTTTTTTTTTTTTTTTTTGCAAGAAAATTGTAATTCTCAGACAACTATAAGGTATGATTTTTATTTTTTTAAAACTTTTAATTGCTTTTCCCAAACTTTTTAGAATCAGAAAATTATTCAAAATTCTCAGTTATCATCTTTGATGTCAATATTAACTCAGTTAATAAACAATTCAGTACAATAGTTTTTTTTTTTTTTTTTTTTTTTTTTTTTTTTTTTTTTTTTAAATGGCGTTTAAAAAAATCGAAAAAATATTCTTATCTCAAATATTATAAATAATTAAAAGGTGATAACAGGGGAAATACACTGTCTAATAGGTATACACCCGTAAAAGAAAAATCAAGAAAGGGCAAAGCGAGATAAGCATTGGAAATATCAATCAAATGTTTTTTCCCCCTGGTGGGGCTACCTATATGAAAATGTATTTTCCCAATTATCACTTTATAAAAATTCATTTTTAATAAATAAAAATGTTTTTCTATTTTTTAAAAAACTCATTTTCTCAAAAATTACTGCACCGAATAACATGCTATAATTAAGTTTATATAGACATCAAAGATGTATAAATAATAATTTTTGCATATTTTCGAATTATAAAAAATGTGTGAAAAAGCAATTAAAAAGTTTACGAAAATAAAAATTATATCTTTTGGTTGTCCAAAAAATACTATTTAATTGTTATAAAATCCTCCTATGTGCCCGCTTATCTATATTATAAAGGACAATCGTATCTGTGCGCAGCGCATACGTTATTTTGCGAATGGCAACACTTTCTCATGCAATTTGGTTTTGTAATTCTCGGTATTACAATTTTATACTACTATACATCGCACATTTTCAATTTTTATACCATCGTACAGAGAAAAAAAAATATATTTTTAAATGCAATTTTTTTAAAAGTTGTATTTCAAGTTATTCTTGACATATTAATTTTTATATAGTTTTCATTACGAATTTTGAAATCATGGCAACAGAAATACGCCATTTTCTATTAGAATTGATAAAAATCGAAATGCGCGCATGTAAATTTTGAGAAGATAAAATTATGACGGGTTTAGATTTCACGTCAAATTCTAAGATCGTGTCAATTTGAATTTTTTTTTTCTTACGTATTTATGCCAAACATAAGAGTCTCAATGAATAACTTCATCTTAATAACTGAACTTTATTATATTTTGCTTTATTATTATATTTTTACATATGCGATTAAAATTTAATTTTAATAAATTGGACAACTGAGTTTCATAGAAATAGTATATTTTCCCTTAATTTTAGCTTTAAATAATATTTGTTTGAGAGTTAGACTGACCATTATAAGATGCATTTTTTACTGCAGCTAATTTTGTAAATTTATTATAAATCAATAAAACAGTTAGTACCTTTTTAAACAATTACTTTCGTCGAAATTCGACAGGTTCCACCTTGTTATATATATAAAGGCCGAAAGTTTGCTTTGAGTACTATATATAAATATTTACAGAAATATGTGTAAAATTTTGAAAAAAATTATTTAAAGGCGTTATTTGGGGCGGAGCTACTCAACTACGACACCCGAAGAATCTTTGATGCAATGCTTGCAGACAATGTGTCCACTGACATATATTAGATTTCATTAAACCTTGTAGGCCATAATTTTCATCACTGTCGATACGATTCCGATTTCGCAAACTGGTGTTTTGCTTGGAAAACTAATAGATTCTTCGATATCGAAATCTGACGACAGTTATTATAAAGATTTTAATTCAAACATTTTAACCACTTTTAACGAAGAATAATAAAAATAAATAGTTTTTTTTTTTTTTTTTTTTTTTTTTTTTTTTTTTTTTTTTAACCCGTCATAACTTTATCTTCTCAAAATTTACATGCGCGCATTTCGATTTTTATCAATTCTAAGAGAAAATGGCGTATTTCTGTTTCCACGATTTCAAAATTCGTAATGAAAACTATATAAAAATTAATATGTCAAGAATAACTTGAAATACAACTTTAAAAAAAATTGCATTTAAAAATACATCTTTTTCTCTATACGATGGTATAAAAACTGAAAATGTGCGATGTATAGAAATATAAAATTGCAGTACCGAGAATTGCAAAACCAAATTGCATGAGAAAGTGTTTGCCATTTGCAAAATGGCGTATGCGCTGTGCACGGATACGATTGGCCTTTATAATATAGATAAAAATTACTAAATACGTATGTTATATATCTAGAATAAAAACGTAATGCTTTCTTTTAGTTCTAAGATATTATCTGCTAGTTTGATAAAACACAATTTTTTATTCAAGATATATGTTACCGGCAACTTTTGTTTTTCTTTTTTTTCTAAGGCTTAATTTCTGTGACTGTTTAATTTGAAGAAAAATATGAGTAAATGGTACTTCATTTGAATAAAAAAAAGGCGGACCTCATTGGATGATATTTTGTATTCTGTAATTTTGAACCTTCAATATTTGATGACATAAAAAAAAAAAAAAAAAAAAAAAATGTAAATGAATTTTTTAGTCAAAAAGAAAAAAAACAGTGGAAAAATTAACAGGAGATTAAAACATTGTAAAGACATAGCTAATTTTTTCTGAATATATTATAAACTTATACACAAACACATAGTCATGTTCAGTGCTTTAGGCCTCACTTTCTAGAATAGTGACTTTTATAGGAAAATAAGCGACATTCGATAATCATAATGTATTACATTATTTTATGCGTAAAAATAAAAAAAATATTTCTTTTCTGTTGCCGCAAGTTGTTTTATTTTTATTTTTTATTTATTTATTTTTTTTAATTTTCAAGAAACTTTTACAACAATTACATTTCGGATTATCATTCTTAGATGATATCCTAAGAAAAAGAAATCACTCACAACAATAAACCTGTTTCTGATCGTCTCGGTTAATATCACTCAGACAAACAGTTGCCACGATGGTGAACAGGGCATATCGATCAGTTACAAAACTTGGAATTACTAACTGTAATTTTCTTTATCAAAACTGATGAAAAAAAAAAAAATTTTAATATGTTTTGTTATCAATGTCGTTACATTTCAATAAGAAATTTTTTTTTTCCTATGCCAAAAATATTGTTACCTGTTTTTGTATGCGACACCAACAACAAATTGCCCATATGTTCATTAAAATTTAAAATACAGCAATGCTGTAAGTGTATGTTCCAAAGGCGCTTTAGATGTCGAAGATGAATAGCTCCGCCCCAAATAACGCCTTTAAACGAATTTAAGAGTTTTAATGCAAATTTTTATAAATATTTGTTTGTAGTACCCAACACAAACTTTCGGCCTTTTTATATAATATGCGAACATGCATGAGGATTTTTTACGAGAAAATGATAATTTTCGGGAAATTTTAAGATATGATTTTTTTTAAAAATTTTAATTGCTTTTTCAAACATTTTTTACAGTCAGAAAAATTATACAAAATTTCTCAGTTATGCATCTTTGAAGTCTATATAAACTCAATAGCATGTAAGGCAAGTTTTTTTTTTTTTTTTTTTTTTTTTTTTTTTTGAAAACAAAAATGAGGTTTAAAAGATCGGAAAAACATTTTGATCTTATAATAAAGTGATAAGAGAGGGAAAACATCGTCAGATCGATTGCCACACATGGGGAAAAAATCAAGATATTTCAATGAAAGGCATCTTTCCAATGCTCTTCCGGCAATGCCCTTCGATTTAAAGGCGTGTTTCCAATTCGTATTCGACTATGCCCTTACTATATGAGTAATATCTGACTTTATAATATTGTACAACAAACTTCGACCTTCTAACTGTTCCCTTTTCCCAGTTTTAAGATATGAAATGAAATAGAAAAATGTCTTTGAATAAAGGCATAGTAAATATTTTTCATTCACAACTTATTAATTAATGTTATACAAGGTGATTCTAAATTTATTTTACAATAAAAGAGGGGTGATAGTACACATCAAGACAAACAATGTTAAATAGGAGACCAAGGGTCCCAAACGTTTTCCAAAGGAGATAGCCGCCATTAAAGTTTAGAGACCAAAATTTCAAATTAACATAAAAAACCGAAAAATCAGTCGATTGATTTGCGGTTTTCACTAAAATTATTCTTTATGGCGGCATTTTCTTGAAATTAAATAATAAAGATAAATTTAAAAAAATGCCGATAGAGGCCTTTAGACTCATGCCTTTAGACTTTGAGAATGCCTTTAGACTTGGGAGTAACGAACAACAATTTTTGCCGGTATTTTTTGCATCTCATTAAATGTTTTCGTAAGCTTAGACTAAAACTTAAACTTAAATTTTGAGCTCAAAATCTGAAAATGGGAGTGGTTAAGTAGCACAAACTGAACTATGTTCAGAGGGTTCAAATTTCAAATGATTATAAAAAACGGAAAAATTGGTTCATTGATTTGCGGTTTTAACTAAAACTATTCTTTTTGTCGGTATTTTCTTAAAAATAAATTATAAAGATAATTTTCAAAAAATGTCGATAGAGGGCGCTTTAGACTTTGGAGTAACGAACAACTCTTTTTTTGCGTTATTTTTTGCATCTTTTAAATGCTTTCGTAAGCTTAGACTTAAACTTAAATTTTGAGCTCAAAATCTGAATAGTTGGGAGTGGTTAAGTAGACAAACTGAACTGTGTTCAGAGGGTTCAAATTTCAAATGATTATAAAAAACGGAAAAATTGGTCGATTCGTTTGCGGTTTTCGCTAAAACTAACTTTTATATGAGCATTTTCCTGAAAATAAATTTTAAAGATAATTTTCACAAAATTCCGATAGAGGGCGCCTTAGACTTTGGAGTAGCTTACAACTATTTTTAACAGTTATTTTTTTAATCTCATTAAATGCTTTCAAATGCATAAACTTAAATTTTAGGCTCAAATTCTGAATCGTTGGGAGTGTTTATGTAGCGAAAAATTGAATTGCGTTCGAGGAGGGGGGAGTGTTAAATTTCAACTCCTGAAGACACTTCAATTTGCGGTACTTAACTACTCCTAATTATTCAGATCTTGAGCTCAAAATTTAAGTTTAAATCTAAGCTTCTGAAAATATTTAATAAGTTTTTGCAAGCATTTAATTAGAACAAAAAAATAATGGTTAAAATTAATTGTTGGTTATTCTGAATTTTAAGGCACCCTCTAATGGAATTTTTTGAAATTTATTTTTAAGAAGATACTGACTTAAAGAATAGTTTTATTTTAAACAGCAAACTAATCGACAATTTTTTCCATTTTCTATAATTATTTTAAATTTGAACCCCCCCCCCCCTTAAACACAGTTCAGTTTGTGCTACTTTACTCCCTACTATTCAGATTTTAGCTGAAAATTTAAGTTTAAGTCAAAGCTTCCGAAAACATTTAATGAGATGAAAAAATAATGGCAAAAATAGTTGTTCGTTACTCCAAAGTCTAAAGCGCCCTCTATCGACATTTTTTGAAATTTATCTTTATAATTTATTTTTAAGAAAATACCAACATAAAGAATAGTTTTAATGAAAACCGCAAATCAATGAACCAATTTTTCCATTTTTTTATAATCATTTGAAATTTGAACCCTCTGAACACAGTTCAGTTTGTGCTACTTAACCTCTCCCAGTTTCAGATTTTGAGCTCAAAATTTAAGTTTTAGTCTAAGCTTACGAAAACATTTAATGAGATGCAAAAAATACCGGCAAAAAATAGTTGTTCGTTACTCCAAAGTCTAAAGCGCCCTCTATCGGCATTTTTTGAAATTTATCTTTATAATTTTATTTCAAGAAAATGCCGACATAAAGAATAATTTTAGTGAAAACCGCAAATCAGTCGACCGATTTTTTCGTTTTTTATGTTTCTTTGAAATTTTGGTCCCTAAACTTTAATGGCGGCTATCTTCTTTGGAAAACGGTTTGGACCCTTGGTCTCCTATTTAATATTGTTTGTCTTGATGTGTACTATCACCTCTCTTTTACTGTAAAAAAAATTTGGAATCACCCTGTATATATTATACATGTGAAAATGCGTCGGAATAATTGGAATGAAATTGGCTTCAAAACGGATGGATTAATATCTTTGAATCTTTGCATATAGATAGATAATAGGCCTGGAATGAACATAGGCGCTTTTTTTTCAAATAGTTTCTTTAATAATTCAAAATTTAATTATTTTTCATAAAGAATCAATAGGCATTTTTCAGATAAAATTTAACCATTTTTCTTTACCGTTGCCAAGAAATTTAAAATCTGGAATACTAATTTCTCAGCGTCAATAAACTCTTAATTGAGCTATTTCTACACGAAAAATTAAAATCAAAAGAATTTTAAGGAAAATAAATATGATGTCATATGTGAAATAAAAATATGGAGAGTAAGTTTTTTTACTATGCATTTAACATGGAAATTTATTTCGTTAATAAGAATTTTTCTTTCAAAAATTTTGACGTAATTAGAAATTTAAAAAAAAATGGAAAAGAGATTTATTTTTAATAAAATATTTCATTTTGAAAAATATGATGTCAAAGTTGAAATAAAACAGGTATTTTATAGTAGTCGTTAAAAATACAAGGGACATAGATAGCATAATTATTGTAGTTAGATAAATAATTACGTTATATTTAAAATAAATGAGAAGTATTTTTTACTAATGATAATTAATAAGTTATAAGTTACATAGTAATGAAAAATTTCATTCAAAATTCATAATTATTAGTAGAAAACATTTTTGGTGGGAAAAAGGGGAAAATAAAACTGATTAATATACATTTGTAACGCTATTTTATTTTTCTTTAAAATTAAAATAATTTAATTTCAATTCGTTTAGATCAGCGCTCTCCAACGCGGTGCGATGTATCAGATTTTTTGCGCCCTTTTGAACGTTTCCTATTACTGATATTTTTTTTTAAATAAAATAATGAAAGTTAAAGATTTTATTTATTTATTTATTTATTTATTTATTTATTTATTTATTTATTATTTTGGGGGGGGAGGGGGGGCTATGCTGTTTCTCTATATTTGTTTTTTTAAATATCATTTATCTTTTTCTTTTCCAATGTGGGATTTTTTTTTTTTGGAATAAAAACAATGTCGTATGCCGATTTTTTGATAAATTCAGACACGTCTGAAGTTTTTTGTTAATATTAGCTTTAGTATAAAAATGTTTACTAATATTTCTCTTTAAGTTATATTAGTTGAATCAAAAACATAAATCTACATCCATGAATAGATTAAATATAAAATTAATAAATATAAATAATAAAATTAGAATAACGGAAATGTAAAGTTATTCCTCATTTTACCTTAGAAAACGAGTATGAAATTTTGAGTTCACGAACTAAATTTAAGTGATCTCCTATAATATAAACATAAGCAATTTGGGATCACAAGAAGTGTTTCTATTACAAAAAATGATAAAAAGGTTAATTACACATGCTTTTTTAATCATCGAAATCTTTTGCTTGATTGATGAATTTGTTCCTTTTTAAATGTTATTTGAACGAAGTCACGGGTAACAGCTAGTTTTAAATAAACTTATCTGATATGTCTTACACAAATGAAATTATGTTTAACCCCTTCGCGACGGGAGCTTTTTACGAAGTTTTTAATGTTCTGTCACCGGTTTTAAAAAACAGAAATTGGCGTGTTATCAAATCGAGAAAATGCTTCGATTAAATAAGGTTAATTTTACAGTAAAATTTTACTGGTGGAGATAAACACGGATTCTTAAGCCTTTTTGCGGCACGTATACGTGTCGCTCGTCTCCAAGGGGTTAAGGGAGCGGCGAATAAAGATTTATTTATAAGCAAGTTCAAAATCCAATATTATTTCCTCTATTTGAACAGTAAACACGTGCAATTTTTAACAATTTTATCGACATGGTAAAGTTTCAATAACATTTTTTTAATATAAATTCTTAAAACTTTATCATTAAGATTCAACATTATTTTATTTATATTAAACAACCTATATAATAAGAGTACTCTTTAACAGTAATAATTATCGTAAATTATCAATTTATAAACCTATGTAATATTATTTTAGTTAATAAATAAATGTTTCAACGTATTTAGTGATGACTGAGGCTGTTCCATTTGTCCCCACTTCAGATTGTCCCATTCATCTCTATCATGTACAGATTCAATTATTCGCCATTTTGTCTGAGAAATTATTTTGCCACAACTGTTAATATCCATTCATTTTAATCAATAACATTGTACCATCCAATAGATAACTATAACATATTAATTTTGTTTATATTCTTTAAAATATTCGACAATTTATTACGTAAAAAAATGTACTTTTTAAGCAGAGTTTCAAAAAATGCAACTTCACTAAAAAGTGAAAAAAAGCCATGTGGTTTGCTTTTTGTTCTAAAGATCACTATGGTTGTGCCATACATGGGGAATATAATACAAATTTAAAAACAAAACATTTATTGCCTTAAATATTGGGAATATCCTTTTCTTCTCACAGCTCTTCTAAACAGTTTAAAAACAGCAAAACTGTCTTTTAAATATTAAACTTACACCGTAAAAATTACAAAGCAAAATATTATTTATAAGACACAGTGTTTTTTTTTGATGGCATTTAAGTGGAAATTCTCATCAATCATGTCATTCAGCTGTTATTAAGCAGCTGATTATAATCTATAAGTTAGTTAAATCCTGCACTAGCCGCTCTTTCGAAGAGTGGCTCACTATGTAACTGCTTAATCCATTAATATTGTGTAGGTGGGGAAAGAGGTGTAGAATAGACTGGGAGTTTTCACGTCCAGCCCCTCACCTCGGCTCTGGGCTGTGGTCGGATTTCTCCCAATAGTCTAAAGAGCTTTAATTATGCAACTTTGACGTCTAAAATAAGGAGAAACATTGATTTTTTTCTATTGAAAATAAGATTTTTTATGCGTTTTACATAGTTTCACTTTTTAATATACAATATGGAAAATTATTTATTTTTCTAAATTTTATTTCTTGATTTTTCTTATGTTATTGTCAGTTTGTTCGCAAATTTGCACGGGACACATTATACAGACTATTTTCCAATAATTTTACGCAGAAATGTTTGCTAATTTGTCCTTTTCATATAGAAATTAATATAACTAATTTTATGATATTTTATTATAATTATTTTATTATATTACTACATATACAGGGTGTTTATATAGTCCCTTACCCATTTTGATTTTTAATAACTCATAAAATAATAAAGGTAGATTAAAATTAATAACGTAAATGGTTAGATAGACTCAAAAATTTCATGACCCTTGTCAATGAACTTCCACGTGTGCCCTCTTCGTCGCACGGAGAATATCAAGTCGATAGTCAATTTCACGCCAGGTAGTGGGAAGCATGACGGCATCCACAAAGGCTATGAATGACCATTTTCTAGGAAGATCGATTGGGCAAGGAGGTCCAATTCCTTGGCCAACCAGAAACGCCGCTGGGGATTTATCCTTTGGGGATTTATAAAGGACAATGTTTACAGGAGGAGTGTGTCGAACATTGATGACTTAAAAGCTAGAATTACAACCGCAGTAGCCTCTGTGGATGTCGACATGCTTGCCGCTACCTGGCGTGAAATTGTCTATCGACTTGATATTCTCCGTGCGACGAAGAGGGCACACGTAGAAGTTCTTTGACAAGGGTCATGAAACTTTCTGAGTCTATCTAACCATTTATGTTATTAATTTTAATCTATCTTTATTATTTTATGAGTTATTAAATATCAAAATGGGTCCGGGACTTTATAAACACCCTGTATTATACATTATTATTTACATTAAGTATCCCCCCCCCCCTTGGTAAATTTCTTTTATTTTATAAAAAAATATTAATAATAAATGGTTGACTTTTTTTGAGCTAATTATTTTTAGTATTTTATTATTTTTTCTTTTACAATTCTAATATTAACCCATTAGTGCCTAGCGTCCCATTTTTGGGACAGTTTCAAAAAATTCAAGTAAGCGCCTTTCACACCAGTAAAAAGAAGGATAAATAAATACTTTCTTTCTCGAGACGAAGTCCTCGATAAATTAAGATAAAGGTTTTTCTTACTTTAAAAGTGGTGGGAAAATGCAAAATTCGAATTTTTAAGATGAAAATAATTCAGGCACTAATGGGTTAAAAAACGGTAAATGTCACAGTAAATTAATAAAAGTAATAATAATGATTTAAAACTAGTTGGATGTGCCAATCCCAAAACTTTCTTCTATCTCATACGTACATTTTAATATAAAAAAAAATAGTTATTCATTTTAATGCTTTAATAATTTTAATTCAATACCAAACCAACATTGATTTTCATCTTAAATTTCAGCTTCAATCAATTAATCCGAGTAAAAACGAATTTCCGTCTCTGCACGAGCCGATGAACAATAGAATGATAGGCAGATTTTTTTTTTCAAATTCAGGGAGGACCTACTTGCCTTACCAAAAAATAATCATATAAAAAGAATTTAGTTCAGTTCTAGAACTAACTTCATACACTTTTATGCGGTGCAATATTGAAAATGGCATAAAATTTGCCATTGCAGTGCTCCCTTCCTGCAGATTTTTTTCAGATTCAGAGCGATCCAACGGGCCATAGCCATACACTTACACAAAAAACTTCGTTCAACTCGATGTATAACTTCTGTACTTTTGGTCGGTACAATATTGAAAATGGCACAAAAACCGCAATTGCAGCGCCCTCTTCTGACGGAATATTTCAAAACTGAAGGAGAACCTGCTTGCCACAGCCAAAAACATTTACAAAAAATTTGGTTCAATTCTATGAATATAACTACTACTTCATACACATAACTTCATACACTTTTTGATGGTAGAATGGCGACATATACACAGACAGACAGACATTTTGTAAAAACATGTTTTTTGGAATCTCTGCCCCTTAAAACGTGTAAATCCGTCGAAAACCGGAAGTAGAAAAAAATTTCGATTACAATACTTTCTTCTATTGAAGATAGAAGAAAGTAAAAAGAAAATTAAAGAAAAGGGAAAAGAAAAATGCCATGCGCTTTTCAAAATTTGAAATCTGCTACTGTGTGAAGAGTTGAGGTAGGAAGGGGGGGGGGTAGAAAAATCAATATTGTTTTCCACTGTAAATTAACAAAAATGGGCTGGAAATTTTTAAAACATTAAAAAGTTTTTAAACATGTGTTTTGTAAGAGAGGATGATTTAAACAGAATAGAATTAATAATAATAACAATAAAAGTAAATGGAAATTTCGTTAATTCTCACTCTATAAATAAATATCTTTTGCCATGTGAAGAGTTTGGGGCGGGAAGGTTTAAAATAACGAATAATGATTTTTTTAATAATAAATTTACAAAATGTCCAAAAGTATTTTAAAACATTAAAGAGTTTTTAAACATGACAAAAATATAAATATAAATAATAATTTATCAACCTAATACATGCAGAAAATGCTAGTGTGGATATTCAAAAGATGAAAATAAAATTAAAATAATGATAACATTGCGTATACTTTAAATTATAAATAATGATAACTTTAACTGATAAATAATAATTTTGATTAAAAATAAATAGGCTCAGTGTTCGATAAATTTTGCTCACAAAAGTCTGCTATTACAAATAAAAATATTCAAAAAATGAGAATACTTAAAAATAAATAAATTTTATAAAAGTAATTATTACTACTATATGTTTAATTTAAAAAATCTTATTACATTTAATAATAATAATAATAAAATAGCTAATTCATTTCTAATGTTTATATATTTTACTTTATTTATTTATTTATGTTTTTTATAAGGAAAAAAAAAAGATATAATTTGATTGCCGATATTGGCGAAAATACTTGCTAATTTTTATTATATTTTGAAACTTATATTTATCATGTGCTTTTATACCATGACTGTCCAGAATTAAAATATTTAATTTTATATTTTGTTTCGTAATTTTTCTATAAGCATGTATGATTAAAATTAACACATATAAAGTTTGAATTTATAGAAAATCATTCACAGCATACATATATATATCCAAAACCATGTAAATATTCATGTTGTAATAAAAAAAAAAAAAAAAAAAAAAAAAAAAAAAAAAAAAAAAAAAAAGAACCTACGAAAATAAAAAACTGATATGAGTTAATTTCTGGACACTGACAAAAAGGTTCGCTTTCCTTTTATTTATTTATATTTTTTAATCATTATTTTCTAGATATTTTGAAACACGTAAATATATTTTTATTTTAATCATATATTTTCATACCATGATTGTCCAGAATTGTAATTTTCTAATATTTCTATGTGTTTGAATGTTTCAGACCAACACATGTAACAGCCAAATATATTATAAATTGTTTGCATTGTAAAGGCATATATTTTTTAAATAAAAAATATCATGTAGACATCTATGTTAAAAAAAAAAAATCGATATAAGTTGATTGTGGGTTATTGACTAAAAGGCTTGCTTATATTTTTATATTTGATATTATGCAACATGCAAATATAGTTTTAATTTTACCATACAATTTTATACTATGAATGTCGAGAGTTAGAGCATTTAACTTTATAAGCAACTTTGTTATTTTTCTGCAATATTGAATAGTTCACATCAATACTTATAAAGCCCAGATTAATAACAACCGTTTGAAATGTACGTATATTCTACTGCAATTCTGTATTTATTAATTAAGAATCGTGCAAAAATAATCAATGTTTTTTTGTTTTTTTTTAATATTTTGTTATGAGTTGATTGCCGGATACTGGCGAACTTGCTTATTATTTTAATATTTTGTAACCAATCTTTTATCACATTTCTTATAATAGAATAACCTAAATTTAAATATTTTATTTAATTATTTCTTTTGCTTTCCTTCTTCTTTTTTTTTTTTTTTTTCTAAACAAGATAAAAAATCTATGATTATTATTTTTTATATACTTGTACATTTCATCTTCAGTATCTATAATGTTTACAATTTCCAAAGTTGTTCGCAATCAACTTTATTTACCTGTATTTCCCATCCCAAATCTAGTAAAAAAAAAATAATAATTCAGTTGTTTAAAACATCCTAATTAGAGAAAAGTTTGGTTTTTTGAAAAAAGTTTTTGTAATTTTCTTAATGTTTCGAAATTTTTAAATACAAGAAACAAAGATTAGATATAGAATAGAAGAAACAAAGAAGATTTTAAAACAAAGAAAAATATAGTATATTTTACGATCAGAATTCTCAATGTTTGAAGCAATCAAGAATTTATATGTAATTAAATGCAGAAATTTACTTGTAATTTTTGCCTTTCGATTTAGATTAGCGTGCTATTTAATAAGTTTGTGGCGATCTCGATCAGTATGAAGCGAGTACTAGCAGAAAGTAACTGGCTTGGCCTTTTGCTTGATACTAAAGTTCTCGCTTCTTGATCACGAAATCCCCAGATCAAATACAACCGGCACCAATCTCACTCATTCTCTCTTAAGTTTTTAATTGCTTATGCTTAAAGCATTGTTTATTTATTTGGTTGTTACGTATTTATTTTATCCTTAGTTCTTTCAGTTTTCCTGTTTTTAATGTATAAAATTGAAGCTGGTGTTATACACAATTGAAGGGAAAAAACTTCTTTAAACACCATAAAATAAGTTAACTGCGCAGTTAACTTATTTTATGGTGTTTAAAGAAGTTTTTTCACTTCAATTTTCCTGTTTTTAGTATACAAAATACTGAGACAAAATATACCCACATTATCTAAAACCTAACGAGTATACAGCAACGTTTTTCGTATTTTTGTGTATAAAAGTAACATTTAATAACAATTATTTACACGCCATCTACCGGCGACTGTAGACACTTTAAGATTACGAAACTAAGGGCCTTATAAGGAAGGAGGTGAGTCGAGTTTGGCTGCAGATTTACATATTGTAGCCCCACCCATGTTCAAATAAATATCACTGCACACGCCCATTCATTCATACTATACAACAGTCATCGTCTCTAAGAAAGAGTGTGACAAAATTTTTGAACTGACTCATAGTTGAAACATAGCTTCGAACATATTATGCTTTTTTTCACAAAATTTTTTATAGTAAATTTTAGCCTTTTAAATCGTCGTAATTCACTGATTAATAAGCAAAAAATTTATTACATTTTTCTAATCCATAAAGCCGGAATAGTTTGCAGCTATACTTTGACAGCTTAATTGTCTGGATGTATAAAATACCTCTTGTGCAAGTTACTAAACACTATTCACATAATTTAGGGAATATAAGAAGACTTCCTTAAATCTGGGAAATCCGGAACAATTTCAGTACCTTCCCAAAGATAATCTGCATTTCACATCTAAAAATTTTACAGAGAATTAAGTTAAACGATTTAAAAATTTTACCAAATAACAATAATAATAATAATAAATGTTCTAATTCGAACTTGCAGTTTTCCATACAACATTGAATTGATCCTTGTTTATATGCTTATACAATATCAATTTTGATTTTTTTATTGTTCAAAAAATTTTAATAGTTACTTCTATCTTTATGGAAATTTTTCAATTATTATTGTTATTATTTACTAGATTTGATAGAAACGATAATTAAAATTATTGCCTGACAAATATAATAACGTACTCACTTTTGCTATTAGGATAAAATGAAGTAGTATCAAATAAATTTCAAACCATACAAAACAATTGTTGTATAAATTAAGATAATATTATTATTTATTACCAATAGTAATTATCGCCGAAAGTACTAGAGACGAAACACAAAAACAACATGAATGAGCTCCTTTAAGGAAGAATGTATTTATTAAATTCATTTTTATAATCTTTGTTTTAAGGCTACCGGTCAATTTGGAAATGGGAGACTATTTTCAGGCGCTTAACAAAATATATCATCTCTTATCAACACATTTGTTGAAATTTTTGCAAAATAATTAACAGTTGAAATTTCATTAGATTTTCCGATTAAAATAATTTCGTAATAAATTTTCTGCAATTGATTTTTTTAAATTATCAGATTTTAAAACATTCACCTTTTATATAAACATTTTAATAAAAATTAAAAGAAAAGAATTTTGTTATATATTTTATTATTTATTTTTATTTTCATTATAACACCTTTCTTAAGTAAAATTTAAAAAATTTGTATTAAAATTTTCTGCATTAGATTGAAGGATATTGTCTGTGTAGTGCTTTTGTAAAACATGTTGGAAGATATCAAAAACAAAAGAAGCCGTGCGAAATTGAATGTAATTTTGTATTAAATTAATTAATAAGAAAATAACAATAATAGAATATTGCACTCATACCAATATAATTAAAAGATAACTTTTAAATGAAATAAATACATGATTCTCAGTTATCTATTAATTTCTTTTATAGTTTCAATAACGAGTGAGCACCTGTAAGGCACTAAGTTCTCCTCGTTTTATTTTGAAAGATAAGATAGACATATTTGTTATATTGCCAGATGGGCTACTTTTTTAAAATGGTAAAATGTACCTTATTTAAATAGCACATTAATTAAGGCGAAAACAAAGGTAATTTCAACGTTTACGAAAATAGGTGGCAATTAAGATATTTGAATTTTAAAAAAGTAGCCCACTGGCAACACTGTTTCCCAATGATCTAATATTTCGTTATTTATGATTTAAAAAAAAAAAAAAAAAAAAAACACCTTATACAATCTAACTTTTGTGTGAGGGGACTCCACAAAGTTTTTCATGGTCGTTCTAATGCTTTCACTAGGGCGAAATGATCGTTTACACCCAATACCTACATTTTAATGAAAAATGAAGCTAACACCACCCTCGCAATACGCTGCATGTTGCTGAAATATGAGATGTGATGAACGGACAGTACTTTTATGTTGGTGTTAGGAAGATATATAGTAGGAATAGACTTTCGAAAAATAAAAAGTTAATTAGGTGACGGTGAAAGAATGCAATTTGTATGGATACCAGATGTTCATTTACAATAGTATTTAATATACTGGTATAAAGGTTTGTACTTATTGTAAGAACTAAACACGATTTAAAAAAAAATAATAATCTATTGAAAATAAAGTAAAATTGATTCCATATCTTGAATTCAGTTCAGTATATTCAAACCCAAAATCAAAATTTTGGAAAATCTGAGTTTGAAATTTTAGGAATATTTCATAAAATGTTATTGCTATCTATATTATAAAGGCCAAACGTATCTGTGCGTAACGCATACGTCATTTTGAAATTTGAAAAGCAATTTCTGTTTTGCAAGTGTTACTACTGGAAATTTTTAAACTTATAAACATCGGACATTTTTAATTTTTACACCATCTTTATAGGAAAAAAAATGAACTTTTAAATGCAATTTGTTTGAAAACTGTATCTCAATTTATTTTTTAATACATATATTTTTTTGTTATTTTTAATACCGTTTTTCTAATTGTGGCAACAGGAGTACTTCATTTCTATTTAAAGCAAAAAAAAAAAAAAAAAAAAAAAAAAAAGGAAAAAATATTATTGTATCTTTATGTTGCCAATCTATGAAAAAGTGAAAAAAAAATGAAATTTAAAAGCATGTTGTGTCAAGAATATTTTCTGTTATAAAATCCAGTGAATTTTGATGTCATTTACAAAAATTGATGTACACTTAAAAGAATATAAATAGTTTAGTATCTGTTTCAGCTAATAGCATCGAAGCTTAGAGTTTTGAATCAAAATGGTCAAATTAAAATACCATTTATTTATTTATTTATTTATTTATTTTAGTGAATATAAATATGCAAGGTGCTTATGTAAATTTTGGTATGGTGAAAATGATGTTGGATTTAGATTTTAAGGGAAAAGTAATTCTATGATTGAGTCAAACTGTAATAAAGGTTGCTTTGTTTCATTTTGAATACTAGCATAATAGAGCAAGATCCCAGGGCCCCATTACTTATTTTCTCACGAGTAAAATGTATTGGATAAATCACTGCTAGTACGTGCTATGAGCGTAATGATACCTGCTAGCTTGGACCGACGGCCAATTTACGGGTACCAGTTACCAAGGGTAGGTAAAAACACTGCGAACTTTTCTTGTTTTCTCAGTCTTGATTTTTATACATGATGCTCAGGGAACTATTTCAATACTTTATTTAAGCTACCATACTAATTGCATGGGCCAAACATCCAGCCAGGCATACACAAAGTGTCGTTATGAATACGAGCGTATACCATATACAGCTCATAATAAAAATATCAGAGTAATTTTTTTTTTACCATTTGAAAATATCGTTTGGTATCGGTAATATCTTCTATCGCAAAAATGCAAACGATATTTTTGTTAAGAACTTATTGTCGATTAAACTTATTTGTTATCTTAAAATTAATATCATTTTTAAAAGATTAATTTTAAAAAATGTTTTGAAAAGTCAAAATATTAGAATACTTATTCAAGTAATTCAGAATACTGGAATATTTCAAATTGATTCCCCTTTAAATATTACCAATTCATAACTGACATTCAAGAAAAAACAGTGATTAAATTCAGGCGATTTTATTTAAAATCAGTATTCTTTTTTCAGTTTATTTGCTTTATCATCTTAAAACGGATTTCTTCGGTAAGTTGAGCTGAACGCGCTTTTTGTATGTCTGGGAAGATGTTTGGTCTATGCAATTGGTCTGGTAGCTTACATAAAGTATTGAAATAGTTCCCTGAGCATCATTATATAAAAACCAAGACTGAGAAAATAAGAAAAGTTCGCAGTGTTTTTTCGTGCTTTTGGTACCTGGTACTAGTAAATTGGCCGTCGGTCCAGGCTAGCAGGTATCACTACGCTCATAGCACGTACTAACACTATTTTATCCAATACATTTTACTTGTGAGAAAATAAGTAACGTCTGGGGGCTCTGGGATCTTGGACTATATGAAAAGAAGCATAAATGCCTAAGTGAGATAAGCTGTTTTCGTGCTAAGAAAGGTGAAATACATAACAATACAAAATAAACAAAATGTAGCCATGATCATATAAATTCCCGATAGTATAAGAATTTTATGATTTGACGAAAGATTAACCAATTAAATTAAAATAAAAGTAACATGTTGCAAAGGTTAGCAAACATTTAAGCATATTTGTCATTACATATACATTATATTTTATATATTAGCATTTACATAACACGTCCGAATGAGAGTATATTAATGACACCATAACATAAATTGCTGTTTTTAAATTATTGAATCTCAAATGAAAATGTACGTAAGCATATCTTTTGCACTAAAGAAATTTCATTAATAATCAAACAATAAATTTGATGAAACGCTTTTCGCAACTTTTACACTGTAATCTTTTCCCTGTCATCTTTTGATAAGTTATTGAGCCCCCCTTCTCTATTTCGTCATGGGGCATGCTAAGAGAAAATTGCGCCCGGGCAAAATTAGAATTTGGCGTCCCTTCCTCCAACTTTTTCTTGTGAGAGGCCAAAAATTACATTGGTAGTATAAATTTGCACCCCCCCCTAAATTTCCACGCCCGGGGCGACCTCCCCCTTTGCCCCCTCTTTCACAGGACGTTGTATTTCGTAGAACCATAGAACCATCTTCGTAAGATGAAGCTCTTTTTATTGTCAATTTTCAAAGATTAATATTTTTTTATGAGAGAAAGTCGGCAACTTCCACCAAGATTAACTTAAAAATCGTGAACTTTTAGGTAAAAAGAGAAAAATAAACTTTTCTACCAAAAATAAAACCGACTTCAAAAACTACTGCAAAGTGAAAAATAATTTCCTTACATAATAGTGATAAGAAAATAAATTAAGAGCATAGTATTTACCTGCGTGCTATTATATTTATGTACATTAATTTGATTTGTTTGGAGTCGGTACCAGTCACACAAGTTCAAGAATAAATCACAACAAGGTTCAGAAAAAATGTTGCGAAAGAAAAAAAAAAATCCCATTCTTAATTTAAGTCAAATCGGATGGCATCTTGGATTTTAAAATCTGGGATTGGCTACGATTTTTTTACATATCTTGCACAAAAGCATTAATTTCATATTAATACTTAATTTAGGACACATAATTGTAGCTGCTAATCTTACTTGAAAATACACATTTATAACACCAGAAGAAATGTTTAAAACATAATAAAGTTAATTTTTTTAACTAACAAGGAAGGTCACCATACGGGCATACTCGGAAAAATCTGAAAAAATTACATAATGTTCTTCTCATATGGGTATATATATGTTTATAAAAAAAATTTCGGCGGAACCTCCATACAACGTCCATAAAAAAATGATGAAAATTTCATTTATTTGGCGATTTATCTCCGGTTGGCGAAAAAACGAAATTTTGAAAAATAGGCTTTTACACTTCGAATACTTTTTAAAGAAAAAACTTTCTATGTCATTTTGTTTAAATTAGTTTAAGTAACTTTAGTATCGCATTTTTAGTTTGCTTTAAGTATAGTTTTGTCATATACATTTATATGTACTTATAATAAAATTTAACTATTATTTTTTACGATTTAAAACACAATTTAAATTAATTAAAATTGTTCCAAACTGAAAACTATGACACAGGCGATTAGACATTTTTGCTATGGAAACCTCTTTTCCGGATTGGAAATGTTTTGATATACCCATTTTTTTTCTTCCAATTTTTTCTTACTAGCAGTTACATTTTTTATTTGCTTTTCCCATTTGTATAATTCAAGTAAGCTTTTTACATATTTAAACGTCGTTTGTATACTTTTGAAACTGCGATTTGATTTTCCCGAATACTCATAACGCCAGAAATTTACGTCCTTTCTTTTATAATCAACGATACAGGTTTTATATTTGTATGCTAATGCTTTGATACCCAAGATAAAACGCCAGAGAGTTCACTTTCATCGGAATATTGCAATACTTCATTCGATGAGAGATATGCATTAACAATAGATTCGTGATTTACATTAATATGTCTTTCACATTCGTATTCTATTAAAATTTCGACTATGCAATTTTTTAATTGAATTTCCTCTTTTGTAACATTTGTCAGCCTTATATTCCTTTCCATATACTTTTCAAATAGCATCCAAACTACATTATATGTATTCATTCTCAAAATCGTTATATTAAACAAAAACAGAAAACGATTTAATATTCCAGATACTAAGACAAGATATTAAAAGTTAGCTGGAAGTGAGAATAAATTTTTGTAACTTTCAAAATATAAAAGAAATAAATTGAATTATTGAAAAGAAATTTCAGGTTGCCTATAACTTAAAATAGATATTTGCAAATCATAATACACAGAAATATTTTTTCAATAATAAAATTAAATAGCTGTTGCAACTAGCAACATGTATAAGACAAATTAATAACAAAAATGATGAAAAATTCTTCTATGGTTTAAGTTTAAATTCATTAAATATTCTACAAGTCAATTTAAATCAATTTTCAAATTCGTTAAAATTGTCTGCTTTTGGTGAGGAAATGCGCTGCTCGCCCAATCGCGCGTCGCTTTCAGATTTTCACGCCAATTATTCCAAAGTATTTTATTTTTTTACATATCCCCTATTGTGATTCTGCCGCTAAATTTGAATGATCCTTTATTACCTACATGAGTAGTTTAATTTGTAGGGGGAACTGGCGGACATTGATACAGCTTTTTTAAAAAAAAAATTTGGTGTCTAGAAAGCAGAAATTTCAAGTTATTTTTCTATGTGATGTCAGAAAAACCTGTGTAGAGTGTTATAAAAATGTACAATCGTTGTTTTATATATTATTTTTGCATGTAATTTTTAAAAAATCAAAAAAAGTAAGTTGTATCAATGTGCCCCATCCCCGGGGCAGATTGATACACTTTGATACATCTGGGAAAAATGGAGACAAAATAACACCAATGCATATTTTTCATAGAAAAATAGTTAGCAAGCCATTTTATATATATTTATAGACATTAAAATCGCACACAATTTATTTGTAAGCGACATTAAAGCAATCAAAATGAAATGTATAATGACCTGATGTTCTGGCTGTTCCTTGTCTGTTTATTGTCTGCGGTAACTTTGTCATATCTGGCACTTTAACCCCAGAATTATCTTTTTTCTTAGGAAAGGTGAAAGAATTACCAGGTTTTCTGTTTATAAATCTGTTTACAAACAGAAAATAAAGGATAATTATATTAAAAATTATGTTTATAATATAATTATCCTGTACTGTTCTGCAGTTTGTTTCTCATACTTAATATTTCTCATGTCGATAATACATTTTTCTTTGGAAAATCGATATAAATTTGAGATTTGCCAAGCTGCCGTCCATTTCTTTTGTTAATTCTTCTAGCACTAGATATTGTGTAAGTTTATACGTCTTCTGTTTGAAAAAATACTATAAAATGTTCTAATATAAAGAAATTAGAGCTAGTTCACTTCGATAAAAACTAATAGTAGAAGTTTTCGACAAAAAATGGTTGAATTAAGGAATGTATGGTAAAAAAATAAATAAAAGGTAATGAAAAATGAATTAGAAAAGGATTTAGGTTGTATCAATGTGCCCCGACAAAGACTCTATCAATGTGCCCCATACAACCATTTTGAATATAATGAGCCGCAAATTCAACACTTCATAATTTATCTAACAATAAAGAATGAGGAACTGATAAAGAGTAGCTTTACTTGCCAGGGAGGGTATTTTTTTCGGTTGAAAATACTGGAACAGTTGTATAATACCCTTTCAATTGTACAACTCTGATTTACTTTTGACCTACAAAAACAATTAATCACCCATCTCATTTCATCAAACTATTGAATCATTCCAAAACTTTCTGTATGTAGTTAATTTCACTAGTATCACCTTTTGGGGCTGTTGTGAAACTTCCTGTAATGGCCCTGTGTGCTGTACAGGAGGTGTATCAATGTGCCCCAAGTATCAATGTGCCCCAGTTCCCCCTATTTTTTTTTACAAAAAAATCTGAGTATGCCCAGTATGGAGCCTTCCTTGTAAGTATTAAATCGTAAAAAAACACTTGCAAATTCTTGGATGTTTGTCTATAAAATTACATGTAACTGGGCTTGGCTGACACCGACTCCAAAAAATCAAATTAATGTACATAAATATAATAGTACGCATGGTAAATACTATGCTCTTAATCTAATTTCTTATTACTATTGTGTAATTTTTTTTTAACTTTGCAGTAGTTTTTGAAGTCGGTTTTATTTTTGGTAAAAAAATTTTTTATTTCTGAGATCAGATCTTGTGAAAGATAGATCGCTGATAATGTACAATAATATAATATAATACAACAATGCAATAGTAATGCATTTTATTGCACATTAAAATACTGTTCTTATCATAGTTTTCTTTTAATATAAATGGAAACTCATGCGAACATTTAAATTGCATATAAATACTTAAAATTCTGTCGCTTACATTTTAAAATTAGGAGGATGAATAATCCTATATAATTTGCATCCTCTATTTTGAGTAAAAACGATTAATTGAAAAAATTCATTGCTATCACCACTAAACTAAACTAAACTAAAAATAAGAGAAAAAAAACACGGGAATAAACGAACAGATACTTTTTTTTTTATTCCATTTACAAATGAGTTAAAACGATGCCTCAAAAGAAAACAATATATATATATATATATATATATATATATATTTTTTTTTTTTTTTAAGGAGATAAAGCAAAATCAGCTCTTTTGTGTCTATACATATATTTCTCCTTAATAAAAACATAAAAAATAATTGAAACTCATTAAAAAAAGTAATAATACACTATATGTACCATTATTACTAAAATGGAAAAAATAAATTAAAAGTGGTTCTTGAATAGCTTCTTTATACGTCTCAAAACAAACGCAGGAATGACAAAATATTATAAGATCGAAATGTGCGAGTCTTTTTTTCCCCCTCCATCAGGTTTTGGAGCTAAGTGCGCGCGTGCCTCGCTGCACTTTATCCCTGTAAAGTTTCTTTTCGCAATCCTGTTCAACATGACATCATGACGTAGATCCGAGCTTGAAAGGCAATTTACATTGAGCTGGTGGTAGGTAATTCCTTAAAATTTCCGCTGCTCCACTATCAATCTGTGTGGCGAATTGTGTAATTAGCAATTAACTTTTAACGAGGAGGACTTAATACCAATTCAGGCGCTCACTCGTTTTCTTTTCTATCACAATTGTCAAGTACTTATTAGCACCAATATTGTATTAGATATTGTATTAATTCAATACTAGTTTTTTTTTTAAAGTCAGTTATTAAAAAATGTCAATTTGTGGAGAATCCCTTAAGATTCAGCCGTTTTTAGAGAGCAGAGTAAAAACATCTCACTAAAATAATGATATCTTTTTGAATTTTCACGATATTTGATTGGATTTTTTTTATAAGTCACTCCATAGAATTGACTATTAAATGATGTAAAAAAAAATGTTTTTCTAGTTCGCGCATGCGCAGATAAAAATTATTTTATACAACTACTCATATTTCATAAAATATTTAATATATTTATATTCCAATTGCGCTACATTTTTTCTACTGCATTTTGCCAATTTTTCTGAAATTTGCGTTAAATTTGTTGAAAAACCCAGCATGATATAAACAAAAAACATACCAGAATTTTTTGAATTTTTCAAAAAAATCGCTCTATCGCCATAAATATACATGCTATTCTCACAAAAATTAGTGTACATATTCTACTGTATTCATATATTTGTATTCTAAAGCGATAAGTCGTTTCGTGCATTTTCATGTACAGGGCGATCCCAAATATTTCTATTATTCTTTGTTTTTTTGCCGGCCCCCTAATTACCCGCTTAACAAATGAATGTAAATAAATATAAAGTGAAACATAATCTTTATATTTCTGAAGTTCCAGAAGAATCCGACCAGTATATTTTTAAATATTTGACAAAATGTCAAAAACTGAAAGTGTACAAATACTTTTTGGTAGATAGTGTAGCCCATATACAGTTGCCAAATGGCAGACTTTTTGGGATACTGGTATTTTAATAGAGAATTTTTTTTTTTTTTCGTTGATTGGAACATTTGAGCGATTTAAAAGAGCAACGATTTGCCTAAGATAGTAGTGATGCGTAAAAAGAAGGAGACATGGCAACTCATTCATGTAATGAATTTGTTTATATAAGTGTTTTATTTTAACAATATAAGTGTTTTGTTCTAACACAGAGATACACAATAATATTTTCATTTTCAATGATACTCTTAAGGTACTTTTTTGTGTGTGTGTGATCTACGAAAAAATAAATAAATAAATAGATAAATAAATAAATAAATAAAAATAAAAAATAAATAAATAAATAAATAAAGAACATAAGTTTAAGAACATAAAGTTACAGTATTTTTTTTTTCTTTTTGCAACTCTGCTATACACATTTAAAATCCTGTGCAGTACTTGGCATTTTTAAAAATGAGAAACACTCATGCAAAAATATAAATGTAAAACCATAACAAAAAAATATGGCACGTTCTAGAGAGTTTTTTTACGTTAGTATTTGAAACGAATATCTCTGGATTAATTTTAAACATCCACTTCTATTATTCTGAGGAAGAGGGCGGAGTTAACTAATGTTTGGTTGCAACTGCTGTAATCAGATTTATAATTAATGTAGTCAGGTTAAGACAATTAATGTAGTAGGATAAAAGTCAGATTAGATTTGGAAAGGGAAAAGTGTTATTTTTTGTTAAATGATATATAATTAAAATTTCCGTCATAATTCTTTCATTTAGTTGTATTTTAAATAAAGGGCGGATACACACTGAATTTATGCCTTACGTACAAATTTCTGACAAAAACTAGACTATGCCTTAAAATAATGCACAAATTTACACTTCGAAAATGCTGTTTACGTGTTTATTAAAGTATGCAGACGTAATTTCGTCGCTTTAATGTGTACTTGTAGACTAAAAAGAACATTTTTTTTACTGACCTTCTGTTAATATACAGTAAAACTTCTAAATAACGGACACCTTGAGTACTCAGGAGTTGTCCGTTATTGGGAAAAACTCTGAGATTAAAAAATTACTAAGAAGTGCCTAATGTTTCATTAATTGACTTTTATATGTCTTAAAACTTCTACTATATGATTAATCAGAAATTAAAATTAGTTTTAAGCAATAAAACTTAAATAAAATTTTGCCCTTCTTTATTTACTGTTCATCACATTCTTGTGAAAAAAATCTGTTACAAAAGTTTAGTTTTGCTTGCAATTACATGCAATTTATTTTTCAATGCGACGTTATTGGACATTATTGAGTTTTGCGCGGCGGAGAGGAAATCGCACCTTTAACTATTAGAAGCATAAAGTCTCAAAATCTTCCGGGGAGATATTTCAGTGCTCTAGATGTTCTTCCTGAGAAACCTCTTGAATCCAACACTTGTGGGTAAGAGGATTGTCAATGCACCCCCTCTACACTTATCTGTGATTACAAAATTTGTGACACATTGCCCAGATAAGTTTAGAAGCCTTCTTTTTCTTTTCTTTTTTCGTTAAAAACTACTTTTTCATCCTTTATTACCGAAAATAGTGCCCGCTATTCGGAATGTCCGTTATTCATAGATTAAACATACAAAAGTTTAGGTTTTTTTGAGTGGGGATTGGAAAACTGTCCGTTAAATAGAGGTGTCCGCTATTTGGGAGTGTCCGTTACAGAAGTTTTACTGTACTACTTTTCGCGAAGACAGATGGATGACCTGGGAGATGTTTCTCTCATAATGGTTTCTGAATTTCCCAGATGGATATTTTTTCACCCTACACTGGAGGTTGCTTCTGAGCTTTATTAGTCAAGAAAGGAACGATTAAGTTGGATTTTTACTGAAATTTACTTTAATTACTTACTTTGCAGTATTTCACTTTAAGCTATTTCGGGACAAATGCCATGTACACAACTAGCTTCGACATTTCAACTTCAAATAGCGGAAACAAATTAGTAACTCATTAGATTTTTAGAGGAGAAAACAGACAGTGCGACAAGTTACGCCATTTTTAGTTATATTTTTCATTGAAATTCAAACACATAATCTTCATTTTTGACACAAGAATATTGTGCAATTGAAAGGTACAATTAAAATTTCTATAAATATAATTTAAAATGTTCAAACTTGATATTTATTTTTGTCACCGAAAAATAAAGACAAAAACTAACACAAAATAATAATAATAGTGAAAATGATAATAAATGCTAATCATTTTGCAGATAACAAAAAAATATGTATTAATTTAACAATGTTTACAATAATTTTTTAACATTATTTGATGTTTTGTAAATAGTTTCTACTTAGATGAAATAATTATGTTCGTCATTTAGAATAACAAAATAAAAATTGGCCAAAAGCAAAAAGACCAGGGTTGGAAAATAAATTAAAAATCGTCGGTTTGTTTACATTATTCCCCTGTAAAATTGTCTTTTGCACATTGCATATTGATGAAATACGTTGATTCGTCCCGTTTACATTAATGGAAGCTAACCTTCTTGACGGAATTATAATTTATTTGCCTGAACATTACTTGTTTCTCTTGAAATCTACTAAAATGTTCAGAAAAGGCTTTGATCGCTCCTTTTCCAATATGAGAGAAAATTTATTAATTCAAATTTATTATTAAAATTTTATATCGTATAATGTAGAGTTTCAAAAATCCCGATCCTCTAAATCCAGTAGTCTAAAACTTTTTTTTTTTTTTTTTTTTTTTTTTTTTTTTTTTTTTTTTTGGGGGGGGGGGGGTGTGTTAAAATGTTTTAGAGAACTCTTCAAATTTATAATTTAAATATATCATAACACCTAGATTATTCATTTATCAGTGAAAACTAGGTATAATTTTTCATTAATTATGAATTAACAATAAAAATAAATATATACAAAGAAAAAAATAAAAAGATTGTTTTGCATTTTTGTTACTAGTTTACTATAGGAAAAATAAATTAGGCCAAGTGCAACTAGATTTCTTTATATAACTCTTACCTAATTCAAAACAAAAGACTAGCTAAAACTTTTCCTTCAATGATGTACAATCCTGTTTACGCTGGCTTTATTGCTATATGTCTCTGTTTAGTTAACGTCTATTATTAGGTGCTTTGTTATTAATAAGCAGATGATTATTTTTTTTGAACTATTTTTTAAAATTCAAAGTGTCGTACAATAAAAAATATGAAAACATGAAAAATTGGGTACAGGAAAATACAATGCTAATCCTATGAGTCAACCACAAGAGGTATCAATTTTTCGCTTATGTACCACGTCACTTACGGCAGATATGGATAATTAGATTCCGCTATTAATACTCTTCCACAAAATAAAGGAATTTTTCTTGTGCTCGATGACAGGGATTTGTGCGGTCGGCTCTTGAACTATAAGGGAAAAAAATGATATTATTTGATTGCCAGATATTGGCCAAAAGACTTGCTTATTTTTAAAATATTGTGATATTTATTTTTATCATATGCTTTTATACCATGACTGTCCAGAATTAGAATATTTAATTTTATATTTTGTTTTGTATTTTTTCTATATGAATGTAGGATTAAAATTAACGCATATAAAGTTTTGATCTATTGAAAATCATTCACAAGTTATATATATATATATTCTAAATAATTAAAAATCGTGTAAATATTCATGTCGTGAAAAAATAAATAAATAAATAATAAAAGTCGATATCAGTTTATTTCTGGACATTGATTAAAAGGTTTGCTTTTATTTTTTTTATTACTATTTTTATTACTATTTTTATTATTTTTTTTATATTTTGAAACTCGTAAACATATTTTTATTTTAATCATACATTTTTATACCATAATTGTCCATAAATATTGAATATGTTAATTTCTCATATTTCTATGTGCTTCAATATTTCAAATCAACACATATAACAGCCAAATCTATTAAAAATTGTTTGTATTGTAAAGATATATACAGTCGAGTCTCTCTATAACGAAACTCCATGCATCGAATATAACGAATTTTTATTAGGAACGGTCCCCTTTTCGCATGATTACATTAAAAACAGTCTCTATATAGCGAAATACCTATCTCCATATAAAGAATTTTTTCATAAATTGTTCTTAATTTATTCAGTTTTAAAAAGTTTGGAAATCATATAGAATCAATTTTCCATCACTTATTTTTTATTTTGAATGCTGAGAGTTTTTTTTTTTTTTTTTTTTTTTTTTTTTAAATATTACTTCTGTTTTTTCTTTGAATTCAACGAATTCATCCCACCTCCCACACGCCTTTCCACTTCCTTCTCAAAACAGAGTCAATTGGATTGATACACATGTAAGAAAGGAATCAATGAGAAGCACATAAGAGAGGCCTTCAAATAGAGGGAAATGTTAACTACAATTTTTCATTCCTTGCTAAAATGTAAGCTTTTTTTTTTTTTTTTTTTTTGAGATCGTAACAATTTAAAATTCAAAACAACAAAAAATCACAGATTTCCTCGTCCGAAATTAATGCAATTCTTCCTCATTTGATTTTCATTAAGCTTTTAAATAAATGTATGTTCTCATTTTTGAAACAGCTTAAATAATTAAGAAATAAAATGTTAGTTTAATATTTACTTTTAAACATTTCAAATTCTTAATTCAAAAGATTAAAAATAATATTTGTTCAAATTTCACACATTAAATACGATTTTTAACATCATTCTCACATCGAATTTCTTGATACAACGAATTTTTTACTGGAACGGTGGATTTCGTTATATAGAGACTCCACTGTATATATATTTAAAATAATTAAAAATCATGTAGATATCCATGTTTTGAAAAAAAAAAAAAAAAAAAAAGCGATATAAGTTGATGGCCGATTATTGGCTAAAAGGCTTGCTTATTTTGTTGATATTATGCTCTATTGAAATAGATATATTTTTAATTTTACCATACAGTTTTATACTATGAATGTCGAGAGTTAGAATATTTCATTTCATATGCAACTTTGTTATTTTTTCTGCACTATTGAATATTTCAGATCAATATTCACAATGGCCAGATTAATAACAACTGTTTGCAATGTACACATATTCTACTGCAATTCTATATTTATTAATTGATTAAGAATCCTGCAAATATAATCAATGTTTTGAAAAAATATATTTCGTTATGAGTTGATTGCCGGATACTGGCGAACTTGCTTACTATCTTAGTATTGTGTAATCATTTTTTCATTATATTTTTTACATTAAAACTGCCTAAAAGTCAAATATTTTATTTAATTTTTTTAAAAAATAAGATTAAAAAAATCTATGATGATTATTATTTTATTATTTACTTGTACATTTTATCTTTAGTAGCTCTAATGTTTACAATTACCCATAGTTTTTATCAACTTTATTCTCCTATATTCCCTATCCGAAATCTAGTGTAAATATAATTCAATTGTTTAAAAAGTTATCTTAATTTAAGAAAAGTTCGGATTTATGAAAAAGTTATTTCGTTTATATTTTGAAATTTTTAATATTATTACTATTTTTTAAATTATTGCACATTTTACGATCAGAATTATCAATGTTTCAAAAATCAAGAATTTAATTGTAATTAAATGCAGATATTTACTTATAGTTTTTGTCTTCCGTGTTAGATTAGCGTGCTATTTAACAAGTTTTTAATTGCTTGTGTTTGAAGCATTGAATGTATTTATTTTATCTTCAAATATTTCAATTTTCCTGTTTTTAGTATACAAAATGCCGAGACAAAATATACGTATATTATCTATATCTTTTATAACGCATATGCAGAGACGTTTTTCACATTTTTTGTGTATAAAAGTAACATTTAATAAAAATTATTTACAGTTTGCATACACGGTCATCTACCGGCGAATGCCTACACTGTTACTTTTGAAAGTAAGGGCCTTATAAGGAAGGAGGAGAATCGAATTTGGGAGTAGTTTCATATAATGTAGCTCCACCCATATCCAAACAAATATCGTACTGCACACGTCCATATATTTATGCTATTCCGCCCTCATCGTCTCCAAGGTGGAGTGTGACAGAATTATTGAAGCGACTCATGTTTGAAACATTGCTGCCAACATCTTACGCTTCTATATGCACAAAAATTTTACATTAAATTTTATCTTTTTCAATCATCTTAATTGGCCCAGCCTCATAAAATTAATTAATTAATTTTAATCTTCTTATCCTTGTTTATATGCTTATACAATATCAATTTTGATTTTTTTATTATTCAAAAAATTTTATTAGTTATTTGTATCTATGTGAAAATTTTTCAATTATTATTATTTATTCGATTTGATAGAAACGATAATTTGGTTCATAGCCTGATAAAAATTATAACTTACTAACTTTTACTATTAGGATAAAATGAACTAGTATCCAATAAATTTCGATCTATTCAAAACAATTTTTGAATAAATTAAATTAATAAATATTATTTATTACCAATAGCAAACATCGCCGAAATTATTGTAGATCAAACAGAAAAACAACACGAACTGTTTTTTGGAGGAGTGTATTTATTTTATTCATTTTTATAATTTTTGTGTGAAGGCTACCTGTATATTTTCTGGCGCCTAACAAAATATCTAATTTCTTATCAACATATTCGTTGAAAATTTTACAAAGAATCTAACAGTTGGAATTTCATTATATTTTCCAATGAATGTAACTTCGCAACAAAATTTCTGCATTAGGTTAAAGGATATTATCTGTTTATCACTTTTGTAAAGCATTTTGGAAAATATCAGTAACCTGGAAAAAAAAAAAGTGCGAAATTGAATTTAGTTTTGTATTCAATTAATTAATAGGATAACAGTAATAGAATATTACACTGAAACCAGTACAATTAATCGATAATTATTGAATTATATAAATACGTACTAATAATTTGGATTTAGGGCATATTTTATTTTTACCATTCCCTTTAATGACGAGTGAGCGCCTCCAGGGCATTAATTTCTCCTCGTCGAATTTTGAAAGATAGACCAATTACTTTCCCACTGATCTAATATTTCGTGAGTTATGAAAAAGATTAAGAAAAAAAACTTTTACTACCTAATTTTTGTGTGAGGGGACTCCAAAAAGTTTTTCATGGTCATTCTAAAGCTTTCACTATGGTAAAATAATCGTTTACACCCAATAACTACATTTCAATGAAAATTGAAGGAGCGACACCCTCGCAATACGCAGCATGTTGCTTAAATTTGAGATTAGGGGAACGAATAGTACTTTAATATTGGTGTTAGGAAGATATTTAATAGGAATTAACTTTTGAAAAAAATAAAAAAAAATAATGCAACTACATGGTGTTTGTATGATTACAAGATATTCGCATATGCGAAGCAAAGTTTATTGCCGCTACGTGGCAATAAGGCGGTCGTCCGCCCCGATACCAGGTATCTAACCCGTTAAGCTGAGATAACTCGGCAGGTAGGGGCCTGGTCATCGGTTAGAAAGAAAGAAGGATGTTCGCTTACAATAATAATTATTATGCTAGTATAAGGAAGTGTACGTGTAAGAACTAAACATGATTTAAAAAAAATAATAATAATCTGTTGAAAATAAAATAAAATTGATTGTATATCTTGAATTCAGTCCAGTATATGCTATGCCAAAAGCAAAATTTTGGGAAGTTTTAGGAATATTTCATAAAATGTTATTGCTATTTTTATTATAGCCAATTACCTGCACGAGCGATACAGACCACAGTGGAAATGCCTTTGTGGGGGCCTTTTTAAGGGACCAGAAAACTCCGAAGGATTAGGTTGAGGGGCGTCGTTGCGTTCGCATAAAGCACGTACCGTTAATTATCTTCGAATGCAGAACCTATCAACCACTGATGATCCCTGCTGAAAAAAAAGGAATTTCAATCTTAACCCCTGACCGCCCAGCAAAAGGGTAAACTTGTTATGTTATTTTTATTGCAATTATTATGAAACGCTAATAATAATAATAATAATAATAATAATAATAATAATAATAATAATAATAATAATAATAATAATAATAATAATAATAATAATTTTTCCAAGTTGATGTAACAAGTAACAAATATTATTACGCATATGATGTAATCATTGAGAGTATTTAACATCACTTATAGATTTACAACTGCACTATTGCTGCTCAAAAACTACAGCTTAGTGAACAGTTATATCTATTCGCAGCCCTATTAAGGTTAGAAGTGTTCTTAAATCAAAAAGAGCAACTTTGTGACACATGCATTAATTTATTTTTGTTCGGAAATGCATGAAACTAGCAGGTGTTATTATTCAAAAACTGTCTAATTGCACTCAATTTTTTGTTAAAAAAAAAACGCAATAGATTTTTCATAACCAGCCTTCAAAGTTGACACTTTTGAGCCCATTTCCCGACGAAAACAGAAAAACCGGTCAAAAAGCAGGAGAAAAACGGGTGATCTTTTGATCGAAACAGCTTAGAACTGGATAAGTAATTTAACTATCATAAAATGAAAAAAGAAGATCAATTCGAAATCGCTCCCATAGTCAGGCCTACTAGTTTTAAATGTTTTTGTTAAAAAAATGAATTTGTAAATGTGTCAAAACGTTTTGCACTTGTTGAGAGGAACAGTTGAGAACACCCTTAAGGGTGCTAGTCATAGAGCGGCCGCATTCCTCTCGTTAACGTTAAGTCTAAGGGTGATAGATGAATTTTTATATTCAAAATGTTTCCTCAGGAAATTAATATTTTTAAATTTATTCTTTCAGTGTTCTCTTCTTAAAAGATATCACATTTTTCTTAGTTTTTAAAATGTCTCTAAAATCTATGCATAATTTCACATGAAGCGTTAAAATTTCACTTCCCGTTCGCCAGCTTTTGAAACATAAAGTAATAAAGTGAGCATAATTTTTTGAAATATTTTGAGTGCTAAGAAAAAAAGCGACATCCTTTAAGAAGAGAACACTGAAATAAGAAGTTTAAAATATATATTCCTTGAGGAGATAGTTTGAATATAAGAATGCTTCAAAACCCCATGGACTTAACGTTGTCAAGGGGAATTCGGTCGCTGATTGACTAGCACCCTTAATTAAAGTGTCGCTGTAGGACGGAGATTTGTTTTTTTTTCAGGCAAAGTACCTACCAATAATGTTTTACAGAAAAGTTCGTTTAATTTATTCCCGAGACTATATAAAATGCACTATTCTGTATGAAAATTCTAGTTTTTCCCGAAAAACTCCCTGATCAATTTCTATCCTGAATTATTGCGAAATTAAAAAAAAACAGGCAGCAAGCAAATTTTCTTATGTTATTTTATCGTTCGTAGTAATTTTAATTTACGTTGGATTTTAATAATGCTAATAAATTAAATTCTTTGCATCATCTCTGTCTATAAAAATTGCGAATCGCATGTAATACCCCCGAACACTCTGTTTATAGTCGACCCTGAGGAGACTAAAATATTTTTTAAAGTAATTTTAAATCAGTTAGTATATTTAGATAAATATTATAACAGAATCATTAATAAATAGTGAAGAAAAACTTCGTTTAATATTGCTTTGAGAAATTTTAGCTAGACACATAATAAAGCCGTTTTTAAAAAGGCGTAATGGAACACAGAGTTCAATAATAAAAAAACGTAAACGGAAAAGATGTTGCCAAAACACAATAATGTAAAACTATTTTTTTCTCTTTAACAAACTGCAACACTTTCCCTTGTTAAAAGAAAAAAAAATTACACTGATAAATCTAAGTTAAAGTTCAGAGTCTACATGAGTCCCATCTTTTCACATAACATTATAAGCCTTGGTTTGTGCAGAGGCTTTGTCATTAAATCTGCAATTTGCATTTCTGTCGAAATCTGCTTCACACTAATTTCGTCTTCCAAAACTTTTTCACGAATAAAGAAGTGTTTTAGACTTATATGCTTTGTTCTACGATGAAACTCAGGATTCTGAGCTAATTTTACTGCTGCACTATTATCAACATAAATTGTTGGTATTTCTTTCAAGAATGAAATTCCACCTATGAGTCTTTTTAGCCAAATTAATTCTTTAGCTGCTTCATTTGCTGCAACTATCTCAGCCTCAGTTGTTGATATTGTCACCATGGCTTGACGCTGACTTAGCCAAGATATTGCTCCACCTGCATACTTAACTATGACTCCAGTTGTGGATCTGCCTGTCTGAGTGCAACCTCCAAAATCGGCATCGCTGTAGCACTCTAGAATTCCAGGTTTATAGCCTGTTTTATAAATAATGCATTTTTGCTTGGAATTTGCAATATATCTAAAAACGCGCTTTACCTTAATACAATCTTCCTTAGAAGGATTTTCTAATTTTCGCGATAAAATGCTAATAGAGTATGCTAAATCAGGTCTTGTCCCCATCATAAGGTACATTAATGCTCCTACAGCTTCACGACAAGGACATCGTGTTTCATTAATGTTTTCTGAAACGTCTTCATAAACTCCTTTCTCTTTTAAAACGGGTGTATGAACTGGTCTGCAGTCACTCATTCCAAATCGTTGAAGTATTTTGGTTGCATATGCTTCTTGTCCAATCTTAATACTTCCATCATCAAGACGTTGTATTTCTACTCCTAAAAAATATGATGCAGGTTTACTGGTGATTTTGAATTTCGTTTTTAATTGATCTATGAAGTTTCTTGAGTCTTCTTCATGAGTAGCAGCAACTAATCCATCATCTACATAAAGAGCTACGAGAAGTTTTCTTCCTTCTTCCTCTCGAATGAATAAATATTGATCTGCTTCACTGGTCTTAAATCCAAGATCTAACATAAATTTTCCAAAACATTTATGCCAGCATCAAGGAGCTTGTTTCAATCCGTGCAAACTTTTCTTGAGTTTACATACATTGTTGGTGCCGTCATTATAGCCTTCAGGTTGCTGCATGTAAATTGTTTCCTCTAAATCGCCATACAAAAATGCGGTTGAAACATCAAATTGCATAAGATGCATCTTTTCACTTGCTGCAATACTTATTAGTGAACGTACAGTTCCTAATTTTGGGATTGGACTGAAGGTTTGATTATAATCAATGCCTTTTCTCTGATTGAAGCATTTAATCACAAGTCTTGCCTTATATTTATCAATGGTACCATCTGGATTTTTCTTAATCCGAAAGACCCAATTGCAGGGAAGAGCCTTTGCTTTATCTGGAAGTGGTGTTAGTGTCCATGTTTTGTTTTCATTAAAGAACTGATTTCAGAATCCATGGCCTTTATCCAGAAATTACGTTCTTTACAATTAATTGCTTCTTCATATGAAGTTGGTTCATCTCCTTCAGACATAAAAACTACAGATGCCATCACGTAATCTTCAAAATATTGAGGCTGTTTTAGTTCTCTTCGATCTCTTAATTCCATAGTATGTGATTTCTTTTCATCCTCTTTTTCATTTTCTGAAATAACGTGATCTTCTGAGTCTTCTCGATCATTCTTTCCCTCATTTTTATCTTCAGGTAGCTGCCTATTAGATTCAATTAAAGGTATTTGTACTGAATCTTCACAATTTGTTAACTTTTTCTCTTGAAAGATTACATCTCGGGAACAAATGACTGTATTATTTTCTTTTATCCAGATGCGATATCTTTCATCGCCGTCATATCTCAACAAATAACCTTTTATTGCTTTTCTGTCCATTTTTCGACGTTTCTGATTTGGTACGTGAGCATAACAGGGTGATCCGATTATGCGCATGTGTCTTACTCCAGGTTTCTTCCCTATCCACAATTCATAAGGGCTTACATTTGGTAGAGAACTTTTACCTGTTCTGTTTAAAATATATACAGACGAATTAACCAATTCTGCCCATAATGATGAAGGAAAATTGATTTCATAATTAGAATTTTTCAAAGTTCTTGTCATTTCAACAAGGGTTTTATTTTCACGCTCACTTCCGCTATTCTGTTGAGGGGTATAGGGAGCAGTTAATCTTTGATTAATTGCATTTTTCTTCAGGATGCTTCTAACATTTTCATTATCAAATTCTCCTCCGTTATCACTTAAGATTTCTTTGATGTTGTGTCCTAAATTTTTAGCATGTGCTGTCATATTTTCAGTAGCTTGCAACAGTAGGTGCAACTTATGACTTATGACGAAGAAAAAATACATATCTAAATTTTGTAAAATGATCTTTAAAGTTGACAAAGTAACGATATTTTTTAAAGGATTCATCAAAGAGTCCACATACATCTGTTGAGATAAGCTCTTCAGATTTTGTGGTCTTCTGTCTAGTGCCAAATTTTAAGCGATGTGCTTTCCCATATATACAAGCTTCACAAAGCTGATTATCTTATCCAACTTTGATGTTCATTTGCTGTTCTAGAACATTCTTCACATGACGCTTGTCCTGATGTCCCTAGCGCTCGTGATATAACTGTAGATGAGAATCACTTGTTGTAGCTATGTTTACTTCCACTGGATTACTCGGAATAAGTACTTCCATATGAACTTTGTATAAACCACTACTTACATTTCTTGTACCGTACATTACAACATTATTGTTGATTTTTAACCAACATTCTTTGACAGTTGATTCGAATCTGCTGTTTTTGTTTCGATCTTGTGCTGCCAGTACTGAAAACAGATTCTTACTAATACCTGGTACAAACCAAACTTCTTTAAGTTCTTTGAATTGTCTCTTTCCTTTTATTTTCATCATTATCTTTAAAGTTCCCTTACCTACAGAAGGTAGTACTTGCCCATTTGCAATGGTAATACCATGTGGAGTTTCAAATTTTTCAAATTCTGTAAAATAATTACCATAATTTGTAATATGTTTTGATGCACCATTATCAACAAACCAATCATAACAATTTTCTTCAGACGAAAATGCATGTTTGTCTAGAGCTATTAATGACATATTAGCCGTAGAACTATTTTTTCTTAAGTACTTATTATTCTGATTGGGCTTTGCTGGCTTTCCATCAGCTATCCACTTTCTACAATATTTTACCCAGTGACCATTTTGTTGACAGTAATTGCATTTTCCAACTTGCTTTTTGGTTTTTAAAGGTGTTTTTATCCTACTGGTTTTTACTTCTAATGGTTCATGATTTTGGACATCACTTTTTGACTTCTCTTCTTTATTTTCTCTTTTTAGAGAACATAATTGAGTTGTTAACTCGTCAATTGTTCTTTTATCTTCATTCAGAAGTAGCCAACTCGACTTGAAAGAACGGTACTCTTGAGGTAATGTGTCTAGGATCTTGCAAATTAGTAGCATTTGAGGTAATTGAACTTCTTGCTTTCTTTGAAGACCCAAATTTAATTCGCTCCAAAGAGTCTTTAAATTCGATAGATGAGCAGCCATACTGCCATCCACTTTCCACTTACACTGAAAAAACTGTAGACATATATTGTATAACTGGTTATCAGAGGTAGCTTCATAAAGTTTCTGAAGCCATACTTCTCTTGCATTATCAAATCTCATGATTTTCTGCATAGTTTCCTCTGTCATTGAATTTGTTAGCCCCATCATGGCACAAGTATTTGCCTTTTTATATTTCCCAAGATCGTCTTTGTACTTCTTCAAAGATGTCTCGTTAGCTCCATCGGTTGGTTGATCCGGTTTGACTAACTTTCCTTCAACCAGTTCTAAAGCATTAGTATAATAATTTAAAGCAAACTTGATTCTGTATTTCCACATCGGCCAATCGTTTTCTCCGCTTAATGGTTTTATCTGCAACTTTCCTATATCCATAATTAGATTTTCACTCTTAATGAAATATCTTCTATTTTTCAAATATATGATAATAACCACTTAAAATTCAGTCCACTTCGATCATTTATTTCCTTCTAGGACTTTCTTAGATTCTTGGGAAAAAGTGATTTCAAAACAAAGTTAGACAAAAAAAAAAAAAAAAAAAAAAAAAAAAAAAAAAAAAACGAAGAAAAACTTACTTTTCTTGCCGATTATGCATTAGGCTTAATGCTATAACGATATACTAAATATTTAAAAACTTTGCTTGAATTATTACAGCGCACATAGCATGCGGAAAACCCATAACCTAAAGTAATTTTAAATCAATTAGTATATTTAGATAAATATTATAACAGAATCATTAATAAATAGTGAAGAAAAACTTCGTTTAATATTGCTTTGAGAAATTTTAGCTAGACACATAATAAAGGCGTTTTTAAAAAGGCGTAATGGAACACAGAGTTCAATAATAAAAAACCGTAAACGGAAAAGATGTTGCCAAAACACAATAATGTAAAACTATTTTTTTTTCTCTTTAACAAACTGCAACATTTTTTAGTTTTTAGTTTTGGGAAAAACGGATCCTCGGATGGTTCTGCATGTAATATATGATTGACAGGAGTTGTACTATAAGGAACTTTGCATTTGGTTTGTTAAAAAAAAAAAAAAAAAAAAAAAAAAAATTTAGTTGCATTTGAACTGATCGGAATTTAATATTTTATTGCGAAAAATTCTGCATTCGAATTTTGTGCTCAGTAAAATTCTGTGTTTGAATATATTTCATTCAACATCGCTGTTTTCTGATGAAAAGTGTACCTGTAGTAGTAACGAGTTAAGGAAAAAAATAAACAAAAAATAAAAAATGACTCCACACAATTGAATATTTTAAATTAATGCCCGGGACCACCAAGCTATAACCATTTTATTCTAGAAAAATTAGACTTATTTAACTATAAGAGGCTTGTAATTAAATAAGTGAAAAATTGCTTTTCGAAAGTTATAGTAAAAATGATTTCAGATTAAAAGTTTGAAAAAGTTTCTCTACTTTAAACAAAATAATCAGCTCTATTCAAGTATATTGACAATAGATGGCAGCACCACATTTATTTTGATACTTTGCGGAAGATAATACGCTTACTATATTTTAAAATCGAATACTTTTTAATGCTAGATTGTCTCTGTTTATTATTCAAAATATTGTTTAAAAAAAAAAAATCATGTTTTAAATTATTTCTTAAATTTCATTGTTAGAAACTTTTTTTTTTCTCTCTCTCAAGGCATCTTTCATTAATAAACTGACTTTTCTGAATTGCATTTTAAAATTGTATTTATCGATAGAAATTTTTTAATTCTAAAATTATTATTATTATTGTTTATTAGTTATTCTTTATACGATATTTGTTATGCAATATTAATTTGAGAAGAGAGTTGATGTCGAAAAAAAAATTGATAATTTTTTATTTATGTATTGATAAAATCTTAATATTCATTAAAATTTCAGTAGATGGCAGCACCAAATATCAAGCCTGCGAAGACAGTGGCGAGCTCAGGCTATTGTACTACCATGGGCGAGCTAATGTTTTTCGTATGGGGTGGTTATTTTCAAATAACTCTTTCTCATTTTGACATTTTATTTATTTATTTATTTATATTTTTTTTTTGTATTGGATAGCTGAGGTCCCTTTCAAGATCGCTTCTTGATTGCTTTTTAGATTTTGGTCGCAGGTATTTTCTATAAAGTTACTTTCACTTTCTGAACCGGTTTTGGAAGTGAAATTAACTTTATAGAAATTATATTCTATATTTTTACAATCTTTGTGTTCGAATAAAAATTTGTTATTTAATGAACTTTTACTTCCAAATTTTGTATTGCTAAAATTCTGTATTCTATTTTTTCAACTACTGATTTCTGATAAATCGTTTGACGGCTTTAGAATATCATTTTGCTTGCTAAAAAGCATGATAATATTTTCCAGGCCACCGAGCTATCACTTTTTTGGAACCGATGTCGTATCTTCCCGCGAGCCGCCATTTTCTTTCCCTATTATTTCTCACAAATTGCTATTATTATTATTATTTCGCAATTCTTTTTTTAGGGAAACATAAAATAAACATTTTTAAGGCTTATGCATACATAAAAAAAAATCACTTTACTTGAATGTTTTACATAATAAATGAATAAATAAATCAAATGATTTTCACTATTAAAAATTTGATCTTTCAATCTTTGAATTTCCAAAGTAAATTGTCTTGTTTAATTTTATATCATTTTTTGCAATGCATGATTCAATCATTAAATAATTATTTCATTTGCATTAAATAATTATTTCATTTGTAGTTTTAGGTAAAATAATAATTTATGAGAAATAACAGGGAAACAAAATGGCGGCGGCTTGTGGAAAGATACTGCATCCAAGCCATTTTTTTTTTTTTTTTTTTTTTTTTTTTTTTTTTTAAATGAAGAAGAGTTTTATTTATTTAATGACATGAAGTTAGTAAATAAATGAGGTTATTAAGTTCTATTCGAGCTTTAGGATACTAAGTGGCAGCACCGCATTAAAGTATTAAATTTATGGAAAATACTGCATCAACAAGACTGCTGAACAGAGCAATTTCTGATGCTGAATCTTTACTTACCCATCATACGTAGTATAGGCAATCGTTTTAAAAATCGCTTTTTTTTTTTTTTTTTTTTTTTTTTTACGGATTTATATGTTTTAGGTACTGGAGATTCCGAAAAACATTAAAAAAAAATTGCCGTCCATCTGTCTGTCTGTCTGTGTGTCTGTAAGCGCTCTGTCTTCCGAACGAATTGAGATAGAGACTTGAAATTTTGTATGTACTTAGTATACAATAGTGGAAAGAAGCCTATATAATATCAGTAACAACGATTATCCAGTACTGTTTTTTTCGGACTCTCGAAAAATTCGTTCTGATGAAAGTTACATAAAAAATTTCGATTTTTTTTTTTATTTTAAGGGGTGATCGTAAAAGGCAATAAAATAATACAATTTTTGCATAAAGAACAAATTCGATAGGATTATTAGTTGCCGAGATATCTGTAATCATGTTTTCCACATTCTTCGATTTTTCATGACCCTGTATTTCATTCAAATTTCAATTCAAAGATATATTTTAATTGGAAGTGAGACGCTTAATCCTACGCAATAAATTGTTAGTTAATAAGATTATTATTTTTGTAGTTATAAGGATGTTTCTTTTTAACAATTCAGTACTACTTGAGTGTAGTTTGGCGTGTTATATAATTTGTCGAAATAGATTCATCAGGAACTCATTATAGAGCATTACTATGCATAATAAAAGTATTTAAATGCACGTTTAAATTTTGTTTTGAAATTGAAATGCATTTTATAAATAATTTACAAATGTTTTATTTTCATATATTATGTATGCATATATATGATGGGTAAGTATTACGGTAGCCCCCAACGATTAGTTTCATTCCCTTTCTTCTATTTGTTATGTTAAAAATATTGAAGATATAAATAATATTGTTTAAAACTATCACGAAGATCCGTCTTTGATTATTAAACTAAATTCTTAAAACAGACTTTTCAAATTTATTTATAAACATTCTTTAAAAAACAGGCTTATATCAGTACTTCACATACAATATCGTTTATACAGTATTAATTTGGGAAAAATTGAACCAAAAAAAAAAAGAAAAAAGAAAAAAAAAAGAAAAAAAGAAAAAAGGAAGGAAGGAGAGAGAAAGAAACAAACAAACATACATGAATTAATTGATTTATGTATCGATTTTTTAAATGCTGATTTAACTCTCCAAAGATAGCAGCACCAAGCATCAGAGATCTGACAGCATCATGGGCCGCGAGGTTCTGACCTCAAAACTGGTTGACCGTAGGCGCTGGGTTCGAACCCAATCACGACCGTTGGCCTAACCGTTCGGAGTTTTCCGTGGTTTTCTTCGAATCTTGCGTAAATACGGGTTAGGTTCCCTTAGAAATACCCCCACGGAGGACATCCCACCCCTTAGGCCCTATGTCCCACAGTGTACATAATTGGCCGGCATAAACAAAACAAAACCAAACTGACAGCATCATGAAAATAATGTAATGAATTTCCGACTAATGAATCTATTTAAACGATTTTTTAATCAGAATATTTAAGAAAACTTCCAAATAGTAACCTCACCTTTATCCAATAGCATGTTTTTAGAGCTGAAATAAAGCGAAAATTTTTGTTTGGGAATTCTGATAGATATCTATAGTAAAGTTATTCCTCTAAATTGTCAATACTACCTCCGACCACCAGAACAATTTTTCTTTCAGTGAAGTGAATAGAAATTTTTGTCCATTGTTGTTAACATGTACAGCAGATGATCTTTTACCAAAGGATTTGCATCACATTAGTAAATTTGATTTTTTTAGTTAGATTGGTTTCCATTGGTGATACATTCAAACAGGCAACAATACTGTCTTAGAAATCCTTTTCTATCAATATTCAGTTAAATTTCAAGATAGAGGGTCATTTTTTAGCAACACAGTAGTAAATAGTAGTAATAAAAAAAATAAAAATGCGCTATACTCAAAGCAATAAACAAATAAATAAATAAATAAAATCCATATAAACAAGAATTGCCAATTTTCTGACTGTTTGTTGTATACATGTATTATTTAAATGAGAATGTCACTGAGAGAATATTCTAATTTAATAAAACAACATTTTCTATTGTAAAATACTGGTGTACAAAAAGCTGTAGTCTTGCAATTTCGAAACATAGGAAAATGTTAAAAACAAATGAATATACCATTAAATTTTATATACTCACACCAGAATATTTTTTGTATGTTCATTATTATAGTGTTATTGATCAATCTTTCTCTTCGAAAATACTTTGTTTACTAACAATCAAGTAGTATCGTCCTAGTCGACGATTTCATCATTCTGAATCAACATTCTCAGATCATGGGGAAGAAAATCCCTAGATCTAAAGAAATTCAAGTTTGGACTTTTAGAAAGTAAAAATAATAATAATAATAATAGTAATATTTTTTCAAAATCTGGAGAAAATTGGATTTTTTAAAACTCCTCTGTGTTTTTCTGAAAATGAATATAAAAAAGTGATAAATGTGGCATGTGTGATGAATGAACACTGAAGAAGGAAGTAAAAGTTTTGAAGAAATTGTATTCAAACAACTCTTTGGGTAACAAGGGTAGGAGGGGGGGGGGGTCGGAAATAGCAATCACTTCCATTTCATTTTTTGGAATCCTATATGGCTAATAAATAATCACCACACCACCTTGATGTACGGCTGTTAATAGCCCCAGCTAAGGGTATTGTTTATATTGTTATCCATCCTCTTAGAACAGAAAAATCATTTAGATAACAGAAAAATCGATTTTCAAAAACATCTCGATTGGAATCACTATATATTTTTTAAAGTAAAACTCCTCATATAGTCTTTCATGTGGAAAAACTAGATGAAGGCCGGGGATTATATCAGGTTTCTCTCTTTCTGGAATATTTTAAAGAAAAACCAAATAAATGATCCATTTGATTTCCTTTTGTTAGGAAACCCCTTATTATGTGGATTGGGAGAATCTATATATTTAAGAGACCTGGCTGTTTTTTTAGTCATCAGCCCTGAATTTTCTACTCATCAGATTTTGATAATTTTTTTTTTTTTATAAATGAAATCTATTTATTTGTAGTTGTGCCCATTTTAGCTATTTTTTAATTTATTTCCATTTTTATATTTTATTTTTAATTTTAAATGCTTTTTACGATATTTTTTCAAAGTGGTGGCAACTCAGTTTAGCTTTTCTCTCGATAATAAAAATTTATTTTCCATTATCACTTTCCACCAGTCGGAAGCTTTATTTCATCAGTGAACATGTCCTCGCATTTAAAAGAAAAAAGTTAATTGTTTTCGTAAAATTTAACCACAATAAAATGATTGCGTATAATTATGCTCTAATTGAGTTAAAAATATATATATATAAAAACATATTTACTGAGAAATAATATTAATAATGTAAATAAAATAAAATAATTTATGATAAAAATTAATGTCTAAAACAAAATAAGAAAAATTTCAAATGAGGAAAATGATGTCATTCAGCAACCACATAAATGGGAATTACAATATTATTACGGATGCCTTTTTCATATTACTAATAACAGTAACTTAAAAAAATTTTTTTGAAGAGAAAATAACGTCACTATTTAAAACATCTCATTTTTACTTATAACGGTAATTCAATACTTCTTTTCATTATGGACACTGAGATTGATATTTTACTTTCAGTTGACTTCAGTTAGTGAAAATAATGTCATAATAAAAATAAAAGTAGTTTTTTTTTTTTTTTTTTTTTTTTTTTTTTTAAATAAAACTATTTTTTTGTGAGTGTATATAAAATAAAATTTCTGGATTTCGCCGGCACTTAGATTACAATTTTAACTGAAGATGTGTGAATATTTGCATGCAAAATTGTAACTGGCAAACTTGACATTAAGTTTGAAAATGTATTTATTATATATTGATTCAATAATGTAATTACTTTTGATTTTTTTTTCTTTTTTAAACCAAATTGATCGCGTCTATTAAACATTTCCATTCGTCGAATTCGACGGGATTCCACTCGTTCATTATAATCATGCCCGTAATGAAATTTAGTGCTATGTGTAATGTCTGTAAAACAACAACAACAAAAAAGTTACACGAAAAGATCTGCTAAAAAATTAAATATCCTGATCCTATAAAGAAATTTTAATCTAAAGCTCTTAATTATTAGACAGGACAATTGCCAGCAGTTTTCCAAAATTGTCAAACTGATACATTATTCCGTTCATTTCTTTTTTCTTTCTTTTTTTTTTCTTATTCAACAATTATTATTATCATTATTATAGATTCTTATGGCAAATAATTTTAAAAAAGGCGTTTTTACGTCTGTAATCCACCGTCGCTGTTTTTATTTATTTATTTATTTATTTAAACTCCGCCCATCATCATTGTGATATGTTTGCCTTCAGAATAAAAACACAGTGCAGAAAATATAGCTATTTAAAGTATCCGGAGCATCGTCTTCACGGTACTATTTGAGTATAGATGTAAATTATAATAATATTATTTGAGAAAAATATCTAATTTTTGAATATAACAAGACTATTTCTTAATCTTGTCGGGACGATAGTTTTTTGCTTAACTGATAATCTTCTATCATTAGGTTTTCAAAACAGAAAAATTTCTGTAACTGAATCGACAAAATGCTTTGATTAAATGAGTTAAACTTTAAAATAAAAAATAACTGGTAAGAATAATGAAAGATTCTGAGCACCTTAACTAACACGTATATCGATCGCTCGTCTCCAAGAGGATGAAAATAATTTCCCTGTACTCCATGAATTTAAAATAAGTTTTAGGAATACTTTAAGAATACCCATCAGGTCCATTGTGCCTAAATGTAACATACTCAATTACCGAAATAAAAATTAACTACTGATTTATAATGAGTACGCAATAAATTAATGCATTATAATCAAAACAACGTAAAAGAAAAATACAATGATTAGATACTTCTTTGTATTACTTTCAATTTTTGTACCAATGACAAAAACAGACTTTTTTTATTCCATCTTCAATAAAAGAAACGACTTCTTAATAGTTGGTAGTTAGTATTGACAATTTAAAGGAAATTATGAAATTATTATAAATATGTTAGGAATTCTCAAACATTTTCCCTTCATTTTATCACAAAATATCTCTTATCATATGAAATAACGATTACTGTTCCGAAATTTTGGTAGATATTTCAATCGAAAGATCAAAGTAGGCAATAATAGCATTATAAGGATAGGAAATCGTATTTGGTGTTGCTATTTTCCGACAAATTATTGAGTATCAAAATCACATCAATACTTAATCAATTATTTCATGTATGTATTGTTTGTTCATTTTTTATCTTAAGCTTCTCATAAAATTAATATTGATAAATGATAGTGTATAATTTTTTTTTTTTTCTGTAAAATAATATCTTTAAATTTCCTTATAAAAAGCTGTACATTAAAGTATGTTAAATAATGAAAGAAACATCTTTGAGAAATACAAAATGGCTGAAGATTAGCCTTGGGCAATTTCTCAAACCATGTAAATACATTTAATGACAAACTGAGGAGAGAGAAAGAAAAAATCCGCGTGAGATATTATACTGTTCAACAACATATTATTTTTCGGTACTACTTGATTTCGACCTTTTCGACAAACTAATAGCCAACTTATACATATTGACTAAATTTTTATTTTAGAAAACAAAATAACAAAGGAATTAGTAAAACATTAACAGAAATGCGAATAAAAAGTCCAAATAAAAATTACTTTATGACGTTTTAAGCACGCGTATCGTATTTAATGTCATTGAATGTAACATTCACGATCATCCATTATTGGCTTTTAATCTTATAATTTGATGATAGTGTTTTGGTCGACTCAATAATCAAGTAGTACCCTATTTTTCATAAGATGCAGTCTAGTCTTTTGTTTAGTGCTGCCATCTATTATCGATAAAAAAAAATTCTGTAAACTAATCTTTACCACATTTAGGCACACAAGACTTTTGCATTTAACCCTCGAGGGGCGGTGAGATATATTTTATCTCACCTAATTTAAACAGGATTTTCATTAGAATTTTTTATCACAATTGTATATTTTCTACATTGGTGGCAAAATGTTGAAAAATTGCCTTTTCTTAATTTAAAAGAAAAATTATCGATTTTTTTCTGTGAGAATTCAATATCACAGAGACATTATTGTTTGCCCCTTAAGGTGTTAAAAAAAAAATATATATATATACATAAAGAAAATATAAAGAATTAAAGTAACACAAGATATTAATGCAGAATTTTTATCATACGAAATTCGAATACAGAAGAACTTTTAGTAAAACAATATTCAAATCTAAAACTCTAAATTAAAAGTACACCATCAGTGACCGAAGGTTCTGACCTCTCGGCAGATGTTGGGTTGGAACCCAATCGCAGTCGTCGGCCTAACCGTTCGGAGTTTTCCGTGGTTTTCTTCGAGCCTTGCGTAAATACGGGTTAGGTTCCCTTAGAAAGATCCCCATGAAGGGCACTCCTCCCCTGGGCCTATATCCCTCGAGTAGATAACCGGCAGACACAAAATAAACCTAATCAAACTAACCTGAAAGGTTAACGTCAGTGCACGAAAAAAAAATTTCAAGAATTCTCTGGGCGTGGAATGATGATTATTGATTGAATGAACATTAAGTATTGATTTCGCCAAGTTTTGCATTTATTTTGATCCATAAAAGATTATCTTTATCATGTATTTCTAAAGATCTTATTTTTAAGAAGAATACGTTCGCTATATGCATACTAAAAGTTTGTGGCAAAATAAATAGATAAATACCGCCACAAAAAAGAGAGAAAATAAAGAAATTGGGTGAAGTAATGCACTTTTAAATATTCCTTTACATTATTTTTACAGAAATAGGGATGAAAAATATTCTTGTTTTCAATTTTTTAATTGTCTTGCAAAAATATATTTTAACTAGGGGGCCTGAGAACCCCTGCTAAATTAAAAATAATAATAATATTTCTAAAACTAATTCAAATCTTAAAATTCTATTAACGATTTTGAGATCTGCATATCAATGCGGAATTTTGTTTAGTTTCACCGGATAATGTTGCATATTTTAGGAAAAATTGCTGTAAAACAAAATCAGTCACTTAATCAGTCGTTTCAAAAATCGTTTCACAAATACGTTTCATAAATTCGTTTTATTATGATTTTATACATATAGGGTAGATTTCAGAATATTGCTTTAAATGTAGCGGGAATTTTTTTATAAATGAATTATTTCAAAATCTTTGATAAATAAATGTAGCTCTCTAGATTGTGCGCGGAGGCGTGGCTATTGCTCTGGATGTTAATATTAGCATTGCCGTATTAGTAACTGGTAAATAGAGCTCCACCATTGTGGTGGGTTTTATTTTATTTCTCTCTTTCCCCCCTCTGCCTCTGGTCTCTTGTAATCCCATTTGCATATTGCATTTAATATTTAATCAATAAAACATCATTGCTTTAATTTTAAGGTATAATATAAAACCCACAATCCCTTCAAGCTTCAAAAATATTTATGATATACAAATTGTCAGACAAGATAATATTACGAATTTTTAATATTTGACGATTCTAATTTTTCCGACAGCAAAGTTCGTCGTTTATATGTCCTTTGTATGTATATAAATAAATTAATAATGGGACTTAATACATTCAATTGCTATATTGACATTTTATGTTGTTGAAAGACAATCTGTGTTTGTTTATTTGATATCCATTTATCTATACTGGGTATATAGGCCCGAAGTGTGTGTGTGTGGGGGGGGGGTGCCCTCCATGGGGGTCTTTGTAAGGGAATCGAACCCGTATTTACGCAAGCAAATCCAAGATTCGAAGAAAACCACGGAAAACTCCGAACGGTTAGCCTGATGGCCGCCATTAGGTTCGAAGCTAGCACCTGTCGTCTGCCAGTTTCGGAGGCAGAACTTCAGGGCCACAGGTGGGGCAGGCAATCTATGACTATCAACTCATATTACTCACATAAAAAATAAATAAATAATAAAATAAAATAATAATAATAATAATAATAATAATAATAATAATAATAATAATAATAATAATAATAATTTAACAAAATACAACAACCATTTTCAAAATGCTTTTTTTTTTTTTAAAGACTAAATATATAACTTTTAAATATAACTTTTAATTTAATATAACTTTTAAATAATTTCTACGATTAGAAAAAAGTGGTCCTTTTTTATGATTGTCACGCATTCTGAAATCGGTGGGCTCATTAATCAGATCTCGCTTTTTGCTTTAAATGGAGATCTTACATACGACGTCTTTCTCTGGATTCGGTTTTTTCTTTATCTGATAATTTTCGCCTAACCATATTGCAACTTTTTTTACATTCTTCTATATTAATAATGTTGTTTCGATTTCCTATTCAATTACAAATTCCTGTAAATGTAAATAATTTTCTAAAAATAAATAAATAAATAAGTAAATGAAATAAAATAAAATAAAATAAAATGCAGACATCTATTGCCCAAAGCAAAATGTTTGAATAATACATTCATAAATGTGAAATAATAAAAGAATGCTGAAATAAAAATCAGTAAAAACATCATTTTATGATGTTCAAAACGTGACTTACGTTGTAACAGAGTCATAATTTTAGCACGCCATGCATTAAACATTAATATTCCTGGACCAATCATAAACATATCAAAATAAAGACACTACAATGATTCAGATATTATTATCAACCGAAATTAACCAACTTTTCCTTAAAAAAAAAAAAAAAAAAAAAAAAAAAATCTTAATTTGACATTTATTTGTTGCACAAAGGAACTTACACTTCGCAAATACTATTTTTGAATCATTCACTTGCCTTATAACAGAATTTTTGAAGATTAAATATCAAATTACGATTCAGAAACAAAGGTAGTCAATTATAAGCACCTCTAACGCACCCTCGGTGCATACTATTTCGAAACTAGTCTTTATTTTATTAATTTTTTGAAGACATTAAAAGAAATTGCAAATCATGGAACCAAGAGAATGCAATTATCAAAGATATATTTTTAAATATTATGATATGTAAGAAACCCTGCCACTGCAGAAGAATGAAATAATTTGTCCACATTGGATTAAAAAAATGTTTAAGCTCTTGTGACCTGAAGTTAAAACAACGCTACAAATGCACATCTATTGTTTTCGGACAGACAAAATGATGATGACGCACAGATGAGACAAAGAAGAAAAAAAAATGATATTGATATTTCTGAGAACTGGTATTCAGATTTACAAATATAGATGTAAAATTACTATCCCTTAACACACCAATTTAAGTATCAGTTAGACAAATACGCAATAGCAAATTTCAGGAGTTTAGAGAAACTGCAATTCTTCTTAAATTTTTACTATAAAGTGTTTAAGTTAAATAACAATGAAAATTCTTATTTTTTTGCTCCCATTATCTTAATGGTATTTCAAAAATAAAGATGAAAAAACAATTTACATTATGAGAAAATATGCAGCAATGCAGCAATTTGTTAGTTTTTTTTTCTAAAGTAAAAAGTATTCAATTGTATCGATGTGATAGAGGTTAAAATAGAAAAAATTCAATTTTTATGGGAAAAGCAATGAAGACCACATATGTGATTGCCTGTGGTTCCAAGCTCCTGACCAACAAGCTCTTGACTTTGATCAAAACGTTTCAAAATGAGTAATTTGACCTCTCAACTGGTAGACGGCAGGTGCTGGAATCGAACCCAATCGCGGCCGTCGGCCTAACCGTTCGGAGTTTTCCGTGGTTTTCTTCGAAGATTGCGTAAATACGGGTTAGGTTCCCTTAGAAAGACCCCCACGAAGGGCATTCCCCCTAGGTCCTATATCCCTAGAGTAGATAATCGGACGAGAAAAAACAAACCAAACAAACAAACAAATCAAAATGTGTAAATGACCTCAAAGATATGTGTACCGTTTTGCAGGGGATCGATCGGTTTGTTTCTTTACAGCCAGCTGTAAAGCTAGTTATCTTGAATAATACATTAAAAGACAGCCATTTAACCATTATTGTGTTATTAAAATAAATATACTCTTTCCATTAAATTTTATTGGGGTGAATATTTTAAACTAAAATTTTTGAGAAGGGTTAGTTGACTGAAGTAAATAAAATAGAATAATTATTTTTGTCGTGAAATGAAAAGTTTTCTCTTAGCAAATTATATATACCCTCACACAAATTGAAGCATAACAACCATAGTGAAATAATAAGTCTTTCCTAACTGGAAATTGATTAACAAATGACTAAAATAAATAAATAAAATCGCATAACACTATTTTCATGCGAACTTGTCATGTCTGTCTAAGATTTTGGATTACCAGAATTTTAGAACGAAACAATGCGACTTATTTTATCGCAGATATCTCATCAGTTGAATAGGGCGAAGCAAACTTTTCGAAAATAACGGTGGCCAACAAGCATGGCGATTTTCTGCTGTGTGAGAGATTTGTCAAGTTTACACGGAAACAGCCATAAGTAATAAACGCAAAAATAGAGTATTTTTGAACTACTAAATTGCTTTTAAAAATCTTTATTTAAATAAAAAAAAAATGAATGTGTTTGCTTGTGTTAAATTCAGTTCAATTCACTAAAAAATAAGTAAATTTTAATTCAACACCTATTATTTCCAAGATGCATTGAGGGACATATATTTGACACCATTATTTCCGATTAATAAGTTAGTTTCTACATTCGTTATTAGACGACTTTTTGCTTTTTTCATTTTGGGGAACAAATCTGTTATTTAAAGTTAAGAGTCAGCATGTTGCAAACTTCTGTTTGTCACCTTACTTAGCTTATATTATTAATGACTCCTGAAGCGTTCAAATGAATGTCAGCTGCTTCACTAACCCTTGGGGGTTCAAATGCAACTTGGTTCCGAAGCTCTTGATCCATTGCGCAAACTATTGTTTAATGCTGTCGCCATCTATAGGAAGGATAATAAACTACAGTCATATAATTTTCACTGAGCTCCATATATTATTGAGGCCCCACCAGTGGCCGAGAGGGTCTGACCTCTCAACTGGTAGACGGCAGGTGCTGGGTTCGAACCCAATCGCGGCCGTCGGCCTAACCGTTCGGAGTTTTCGTGGTTTTCTTCGAACCTTGCGTAATTACGGGTTAGGTTCCCTTAGAAAGACCCCCACGAAGGGCATCCCTCCCCCGGGCCTATATCCCTAGCGCAGATAATCGGCCGTCACAAAATACACCACACACACACACCATATATTATTGTTCAGTTCAGTGATCGTTTTAATGCATTAAATTAAATTGTATGTTATAAAAATTGTGTTAAACAACTACACTACTAATTTATTTCTGAAACCAAAACGTAGTGTACTGAATTTTTTTTCATGTAATTTATTATAAAATATCAGTTTATAGAGAATTGTTTTAAGTAGTTGTATAAAATTAACTTAAATTTCTTATATTTTAATTTATAATCAATAATAATAATGTATGAATTTATACTTTTAATAAAAAAATTAAAATTAAATTAAATTATATATATATATATATATATATATATATATATATATATATATATATATATATATATGTGTGTGTGTGTGTGTGTGTGTGTGTGTGTGTGTGTGTGTGTATGTGTGTATAATATTAATATTACATAAAATTACTATAAAATATCAATAAAATATTAATATAATAAAATTAATAATGTATAATTTAATACTATTACATAAATATTAATAAATATATGATATATTTATTAATATTTATATTTATAATTATAAAATATTATTTCATATTCAATAATAATTAACGAATTTATACTTTTTATAGAACATTTAATTTAAATTTATATATTATACAGACTGTTATATAAATTGCTATAAAAAATAATGGTGCTACTTGGTTATCACGTCGACTAAAAAACGATCGCCAAACTATAAGATTAAAAGTCAGCAATGGATTACCGTTCAATGACGTTAAATACCATGCACGTGATTAAAACGTCATTAAGTGATTTTTATTTCGACGAAAATTTTTTGCAGATCTACACCGATCACAACCCGACCCCAAAACTACCATTAGTAAAAAAGTTCATCTATCTATCTATCTATCTATCGATGTATATCAATTTCTTCTGGACACGATAACTTCCAGATCTTCTTCAAACTTTTACATAAAATCAAGGGACATTAAGCCCCGTTTCCAAAGGCTTTTGAAATCAAACTGGCTTTTTAGGGAGGGGGTGATATACGATTGTCGATTGTCGTACCTGCTTTCATTTTGCACCCGTTTCCATACGCGAGCACAAAAACAACCCCCTTAAAAAATCCGGAAGCTGCGCAATTCTTCGTTCTCATCTATGATTGGCTGATTGGTGAAACTTCCGGCGTAAACACAAACACAATACGTTTTGTTACATGGTACTGTCTGAACCACTGATCTGTGAATCATTGGAAGGTTTGAAAAGAATAAAATAAGATTTTTGAATGTTTAATTCACAAAAGATGTATTTTTCAAAGTTTAATTAGTAATAATTACTTATCAATTATTATATAATTATGTAAATACATTACATAATTAATTGTTATATAATATTTTACATAACAATAATTATGTTATTTATATGTTTAAAAAATAAAAAATTGTTATTTGTAATTAATACTGCATACATTTTGTTTTTCAAGCTGCAACTAATTATATTATGTAATTAACATTATCAATAAATTCTTACATAACATGTAAATATTATTAATAATATTATTCATTAAGTTTAATAAATAATTATAATTAAATTTATTAATCATAATAATAGTAATTATATAATAATATTAATTTAATTATGTATAATTTATATTGAAAAATCTATTATAGCTTTCTGTAAAAATACTTTATATTGGTTTAGTATTAATTAATAATTACATATTATTAATTATATATTATAGTTAATAATAGCGATACAGTTAGTATATTTTTTCTAGAATAATCATTATTGATAAAAAGTGCAAAAACGAAAAAAAAAAATGTTAGTTATGTGTATATATATTTTGTAATTAATACTTCAAATTTAAAAACCAATTTAAAGAAAATCCTAAATGTTTTAGATTAATTTAGCATTCAGTTCAGTATAAACATTTATTATTATTTATTTAAAATAAGCTAAATGTATAATATGAATATACAGGGTGGTTATAATTAAAGTCCGAGTTTCAAAACGCTCTAAAAAGCAAACCACTCGATAGAATGGCGTCAAAATTTAACAGCGTATTATTGAAGAAGGGGGAAAGAACATGAACCAAAAAAAGCTCCAAATTTGAGTGACAGATGATGCTGTAAGTGTCAGTATATGTAAATTAAGATACCTGGCATGCGCACGACAATTTCAGGTGTTGTAAAAGCGTTGGGTAAACGGCGTTTCCTCATTTCGCTTCTCAGACGTTGGCCATGAGTGTCTCAATGAAGGATCGTGCTCTGCTTGTAAAGCTTTATTACAAGAACGGTGATTCTGCACCAGTGGCTCTGCAGAAGTTCAGGACTCTCAAGGATATGAAAAAAGGCGCTGGACCGATGACTGTCAGAGGTCTGGTGAAAATGATGCAAAAATTCGAAAATACAGGTTCGTTTGATGTGCAGTCTGGTAGAGGAAGGAAAAGATGTGATTCGGCGGTAGTTGAAGAAGTGGCCACAGCAGTTCAGGAAGAGTCTAGCGGTGGTGAGCAACCATGCAGTGCACGGAGAATTGCCCGAACATTGAACAGGCCTGTGAGCACGGTACATAACATTCTACGAAACATCCTGCAATGCTATCCGTATAAAATTTGCCATGTGCAGGAGTCTGACCTGCACGCAAGAGAGGGTTTTGCTTTGGAATTTCTCGCTCGCATGGAAGTGGACAATGATTGGCCGTGGAAAATTGTGTGGACAGACGAAGCCCATTTCCACCTGACGGGATAAGTCAATACACAGAATTGCCGAATATGGGCAACAGAAAACCCACTCGCAACGAACCCAGTACCACTTCATCCTGCAAAGGTCACTGTGTGGTGCGGATTTACGGCATCATTTATCATAGGGCCGTATTTTTTCGAGGAGACGGGTGCTTTAGGTCCTGTTACCTTTACCGTCAATGGTCAGCGCTACGAGTCTCTTTTGCGTAATGACGTCATTCCAGCTCTGCAACAGCGTGAATGTCTGTATAGTATCATTTTTATGCAAGATGGAGCTCCTCCGCACATTGCAATTCGAGTGAAGCAGTTGTTGAGGCGGCATTTCGGAAATGCTAGAATTATCAGTCGTCATTTCCCTACAGCCTGGCCGGCCCGGTCACATGATCTTAATCCGTGTGATTTCTGGCTGTGGGGTTATCTGAAAGATATTGTGTTCGGTACTCCGATTGCCAACGTAGCTGAATTAAAGACACGCATTGCGCAACACATTCTGAACTTGACCCCAGATACACTTCGATCGGTTGTGGAACATGCTTTTTCCCGATTTAATCTTGTTGCACACGGCGGTGGACAGCATATTGAACATGTTTTGCGCCAGTCTCGCCAAACTTAAAAACCGATTGGATGGATGCTTTTTATGCGGTTTTCGGCCTCAGTCCAATTAAAAACCGGTTAGATGGATGCTTTTATGCGGTTTTTGGCCTCAGGTCAATTAAAAACCGGTTAGATGGATGCTTTTTATGTGGTTTTTTGCCTCAGGACAGTTAAAAACCGATTGGAGGGATGCTTTTTATGCGATTTTTGGCCTCAGGACAATTAAAAACCGATTTTTCCCATCCGATGTGGTACGATTTTGCCGTGGTGGACGGGCTTACGTAACTAACAGTATCATACGCGTACAGTCATGCACACTGAACAATACAGTTTGTTTATATCGTGTAACTTACGCCTTAGCCGTTGTTTTACGATTTGTCCTTTGTAGTCGAAATTCTGACGCTTACAGCACCATCTGTCGCTAAAATTTCAAACTTTTTTTGGTTCATGTTCTTTCCCCCTTCTTCAATAATACGCTGTTAAATTTTGACGCCATTCTAATGAGTGGTTCACTTTTTAGAGCGTTTTGAAACTCGGACTTTAATTATAATTACCCTGTATATATAAATAGTTATTTCTAATATTTTATTTTTAAAAAAGTTGGGCTCTTTGATGCAATTTTTAAAGTTTTTTGTGAATTATTTAAATATAACATCATTTTGTGAGTATAAAAACTTGTGTGTTTATATGATTTATTTTAGTTTGTAATTTAATATTTGCTTTGGACACTATTAAATATTACAATTTCAATTGATTTTTGTCTGAGCATTAATAAATGAATTTTCTTTTCTTGCGTTATTTATATTAATGACATTATTTTTTATATTATTTTTTGTATTATTATTGTTATTTCTGATTATAATATATCTAGACGAAACGTTAATTTTGGACTGCTAATTATTGAATATCTAAAATTTAAGAACTACTTTTGTATGAAGAACTCAAAACTTTTTAACATATGTACCCCATTCAACAGTACAAAATTTTGTAACACATTCCTGGAAATATTTTTAAATGCGAAAATATAAAGTTGTTTCATGCATTTTAAAACAAAAATGATTCTGTGTTTATCAGAAAGTGAGTAATTTAGGTTTAAAAACAATCTTTATTTTATTTTATTTTTTATTTATTTATTTATTTATTTATTATTATTTTTTTATTTTTTATTTTTATTTTATTTTTATTTTATTTTATTTTATTTTTATTTATTTTTTATTTTCATTTTATTTATTTATTTTTTTTTTTGTAAAAATTTGTATAAAATTGTTTCAAGTATTTAAGAATAAAATTGAATCACTATATTCATCAGAAAGCCTGTAGTTCAGGTTTTCAAACAGCTTTTTTTAGTTGAAAGTGCTCAACTAACTTCATGTTCATCTTTCTATAAGAAATTTCATCGCTTTAATGTGTATTTGATGACTAAAAGAAATATTATTTATTAACCTACTGTGGGGAATCATGTTTTGACGCCAAAAGGGCGATGAATCCTGATCTTAGTTACGCGTGGCAAACCCCCTCCTTGGCTCAAGATTTTTTTTTTTTTTTTTTTTTTCAGAGAGAGAAAAGAATTAATACGCGATGGTGTTATGACAGTCTTGATAGAAGAATAATTCTAAAATATATCGAATTTCATGTAAATAATTGTAACAAAAATGTAAATAAGAAGATGTACAGTATTTGTATAATGTGTATAGAAGATGTATAATATTTTCTTCGAATTAAAAAGAAATAAGAAGATGCCCGTTTCGAAGTTATTGAATAAGTGTGAATCGCCTAAATTAATTTGTGTTCGAAAGCCACTGAAACATCCGACGCGACAATGGTGCAAAGTTAGCCGGGAATAATAGAATGAGAATAAGAGTAGGACGATTGCATATATTAAACGGGTAAGTTTTTTATTGTTATTTCTTTGTTTTATGAATGATTTGGAAGAAACAGTACTATACAAAATGAATACCGGTGAAAATTTGAAAAGAAATATTACTAAATGCGGATCAATTAGATCCACAATAACTAAATTAATTAAAAAAATTGATAATGAAATTTTGAAAGAAAGTGATTTGAAACCGGAAATTGTGGAGGATTGTTTAGCAACATTGCTGGAACATAAGATTTCTCTAGAAGACGTAGATGATTTGATTCAATCTGAAATTGAATCTTCTAATTTAGAAACCGAAATTGAAACTTGTTTAGAATATAAAGAATCGATTATTACGTGTAAATCGAGAGCAAATAGATTTTTGAATAATTTAAAGAAAACTTCTGATATTACAAATGAACCAAAAGTAATTACGCCCCCCATATCAGATACCCAGTTAAAGTGTAACACTAAATTGCCGCAAATTTCTTTAAACAAATTCAACGGCGACATTTGCGAATTCCAAGAATTTTGGCCGCAGTTTAAAGTCGCTGTTCACGAAAATGAAGCCCTTCAAGAGATAGAAAAATTTACTTATTTGAAATCTTTGATTTCGGGATCAGCAGCTGCTGCTATTAACGGGCTTCCATTAACTGGTGAAAATTACGCAACGGCAGTAAATATATTAAAGGATCGTTTTGGAAAAAGAGAAGTTTTAATATCTGCGCACACAAATAAATTATTAAATTTAGAAGCAGTGCGAAGATCAAACGATATATATTCGTTGAGAAAATTGTATGATGAAATAGCGATACAAATAAGAAGTTTAGAATCATTGGATGTGAAATCAGACCAATATGGTTGTTTATTGTTACCTATTATTTATAAATGTATACCTAATGACCTTTTATTGCAATTTCATAGAGAACAGTGCGAGAAAAAAGATGTTTGCGTAAATGATTTATTGTTGTTCCTTAAGCGCGAAATCGAAGCGCGGGAAAAGGTTGTTAATGTTACATCTGTCAGTTTTGAGATTAAATCGCATGAAAATAAATTCAAACAAAATTCTTCTAAACATTTTCTTCAAGCAAAAAATAGAAATCCTTCAGCATTTACATTAAATACAATTACAGAAAACCTTTGTCCTTTTTGTTCTCAGAAACATGAAGCAAATTTGTGTAACTTAAATTTTGAAGAAAGAAAACAATCTTTATCGAAACAAGCGAAATGCTTTCGATGCTACAAACGATTTCATAAGAGTAAATTTTGTAAAATTTCTAATATTCGTTGCACTCTTTGTAATTCAAAGGCTCATCAAAATTCTCTTTGTAATAAAAAAGTAAAAGAAAGATCATCAAAGGAAAATAAAATTGACCTTGTTTCAACTGAAGGGGGTGAAATAGGGGGAAAGCAGAATACGCAGTATGAAAAAATAACTGTTTCTTCACTTAGTTGTAAGCCAGATGAATATGTTTATTTTCAAACTTTAAAGGGAACAATGATTGGGAAAGATAAAAATATTAATGTTCGTATCTTGCTAGACAGTGCGTCGCAGCGTACGTTTGTCGGAAAGAATTTGTCAAGGCATTTAAATTTAGAGGTGACAGGACAGGAATCATTAAAAATCCATACATTTGCTGGTACGAAACCTATTGTTAATAATCATAACAGTGTTAAGATTTCCTTAAAGGATAAATTTTCTGACAATGTAATTTCTCTGGAAGCATTAGAAACAGAGAAAATTTGTTCAGATATAATACGCGCCCCAAGTTCAGACTTAAATGAAAAAATAAAAGAAATGGGTATACAGTTGTCAGATGTTTCAAATGAATTATATGATGGGGAGAATAAAATAGATTTGCTGATTGGTAGTGACTACTATTGGTCAACTATGACAGGGAAATATAAACGTATTTCACCAACTCTTGTTTTGAATGAAACTAAATTAGGTTGGACACTTCATGGGAAGTTCTCAGATGAAGTTAATGAAAATAATTTAGTGGGTGCAATGTATATATCTATTTGGGATAATAATGAAGTTGATAAAATGTCAATTCAACTTGAAAAATTTTGGACTATAGAAGGGTTAGGGATTCACAAAGATAATACAAATAAAAATTTGTGTGGTAATGAAATATTAGAACAATTTGAAAATTCTATTCAGTTTAAGAACAATAGGTACGAAGTTAAACTACCTATGAAATATGACAATGTTGATCTTCCGAATAATTATGATGTTGCCAAAAAGAGATTTGATAGTCTAATTAAACGATTTGTAAATAATCCTGTATTATTTAAGAAATATAAAGAAATTATTGATGAATATAAGGCTTTAGGAATAGTAGAAATTGTTGAACCGCAAGAAATAAATTCACCGAATGGTAATTTGACCTATTATTTACCCCACCACCCTGTAATTCGAAGGGACAAACAAACAACTAAATTGCGCATTGTTTTCGATGCCTCATCTCATGCTCCTTCTGAACCTTCTCTAAATGATGTACTCTTCCCAGGTCCCAATTTGAACTCAGATTTATTTGATTTAATTTTGCAATTTCGAAGCAGTAAAATTGCCGTAGTGGCAGACATTGAAAAAGCTTTCTTACAGATAAGTCTTGCTGAAAGCGATAGAGATATGACGCGTTTCCTGTGGATCGAAGAACTCCCTCAAGATAAAAATTCCCCAATTAAGTTTATAATTATGAAAATGTGTCGTGTATTATTTGGCGTCACCTCGAGTCCATTTCTGTTAGGAGCTGTAATTAAACATCATTTGAAGAGGTACGCAACTTTATATCCGGAAACTTGCTCTAAAATTGACTCTTCCATGTACGTGGACAATTTATTGTTAGGAGCACATACGGTTAATGAAGCTTTAAAAATTTCAAAGGAATCTTTAGCTATTTTTCAACAAGCAAATATGTTTTTACGTAAATGGCAAAGTAATTCTACCATTTTAAAGGGAAATTTAAAATCTTTAGATATGAATGTTTGCGCTGATACATCAACTGATACAACCCCATTTAAAATTTTAGGGTTAATATGGGACACTGAAGAAGACATTTTTAGATTAGATAATCAAAGTCTGTTAGAATTTGTTCATTGTCAAGATAAGACCAAAATAACCATAATTCGAGCAGCTGGAAGAATTTTTGACCCTGTTGGGTTTTTATCACCATTTACGATTTTAATTAAAATGATTTTTCAATCATTATGGGAACATGGTATCGATTGGGATCAGAATTTGCCAGAACATTTAAAGAAAAAAATGGGATAACTGGTGTGCACAGATTCCATATCTTAGTAAAATAAAAATTCCAAGATATTATTTTCAGGAAGTAGACAGTTATGACAATGTAGAAATTCACTGTTTTAGTGATGCAAGTATTAAGGCCTATGGAAGTGTTATATATCTGAGATATAACAACAATAATAGCATAGAGACAAGTTTTGTTACATCAAAAAGCAGACTAGCTCCCATAAAGAAGTTAACCTTGCCCCGCCTCGAATTGATGGGTGCTCTGATTGGAGCTAGACTTGGAAGTTCATGTCTGTTAATGTCGGTTAATGTCTGTTCTGAAGATAAATGAAGACAAAGTACACTATTGGAGCGATTCAAACATCGTGCTTCACTGGACCAAAAGTTCATCTAGTACTTGGAAGCCATTCGTAAGCAACAGAACGTCAGAAATACAAAGTTTAACCGATCCAAAGAACTGGCGACATTGTCCCGGTAGCTCAAATCCTGCTGATCGACTCACAAGAGGACTATCCCTTCTCGACCTCGAAAAAGATGACCTGTGGTGGTCAGGGCCTCCATGGTTAGGTAAAGATTCAAAATTATGGCCCAAAGAAGACAGAGAAATAGATGAAGATGTGAAACAACTAGAAGCTAAAAGAAATGTGATTTTCCAAAATGTTTGTTCATCAGAACATCAGAAGCCACTTATAGAAATTGAGCGTTTCAGTTCCTTCTTGAAGGCAGTTAGAACATTGGCAAGAGTTAGAAGATTTATTTTCAATTTAAGAAATTCAATCAAGCGTAAAGATACATTATCTGCTGAAGAATTGAAAGAAGCTGAAGAATTATTAATCAAAGAAGTACAAATGAAGAATTATAAGGAAGAAATTGAGTCATTAGAAAAAGGAAATTCTGTTAAGAAAACATCACGAATTTATTCCCTGTGTCCATATTTGGATGAAAATAAAATTTTACGAATAAAAACCAGACTTAATGAAGGCTCCTTTGATTCGAATGAGACCAACCCAATCATATTGCCGAAGAACGAAAAATTAACAGAATTGCTAATAATGCAAGAACACAGAAATTTGCTGCATAGTGGAGTTTCTTTAACGCTTGCACAAATCTGGAAGAAATTTTGGATTCCACAAGGAAGACAATCTATCAGAAAGAATCTAAGGAAATGTCTAATTTGTAGAAGATACAATGCAAAGGCAGCTGACCAGCTAACTGGGCAACTTCCGAAAGAAAGGATCTCACAATCCCCTGCGTTTACTGTTATAGGATTGGATTTTGCCGGCCCAATAATCATCAAAACAGATAGTAAAGAGACGTCAAAATCCTACATTGTACTGTTCACCTGCGCCGCAACAAGAGCGATACATTTGGAAGCAGTCAGGGATATGACTACAAGGTCCTTTATGATGAGTTTTCGTAGATTTATTTCAAGACGCGGAAACTGTAAAATAATTTTTTCTGATAATGCATTAAGTTTTAAAGCTGCCGACAAAGAACTACAACAATTTGAAAAAATCATTAAAGATCAAGAACTTCAAGACTTCATATCAAACAAAGGCATTATATGGAAATTTATCATCGAGCGTGCCCCATGGTGGGGAGGATTTTACGAGAGACTCGTAAAAAGTGTAAAAGAACCCCTAAGAAAAATTTTGGGAAGAGCTCTCATCACATTTGAAGAATTGGCTACAATTTTGACAGAAATAGAAGCCGTAATAAACATGAGACCTCTTACGTATACAACAAGTGATTTCGGCGAGCCAGAACCACTTACACCGGCTCACTTTCTTCAACTCGGAAGAGAAAATATTAGTTTTCCACTACATTTTGCCGAACTAGAGAATAAAATCCTACCCGAGAGACATTATTAAGGAGAAAAAGATACCAAACTACCTTGTTGAAACAACTGTGGACTAAAGGAAGGAACAATACTTGCTGAACTTAAGATCGATCCATCAATTTAAAACTCCTGAGAGACACAAAAATCTAAAGATTGGAGATGTTGTTTTAGTGGACGGTAGTGCTAAATCTAAACTGTTGTGGGACTTAGGAGTAGTTAAGGAAGTTATTCTTGGCAGAGACCAGCTTATTCGAGCTTGCATGGTAAAGACTGCTCATGGACTGCTAAGAAAACCAGTTCAACTTTTGTATCGTTTAGAATTAGATTGTTGAATGTTAATTGATTTCAATATTTGAAGTTTAAATTTATAACTTTTTTTTCTACTATTGTTTGAATATATAAATGTGATTTATTTCTTATTATAAATTCATAGTTGAAATATCTTTTTATGTGTGTATTTTGCAATTGTTAATTTATCCATTTTGAAAAAAAAAAATGTTTCATTTGTGTATAATTATGCTTTATTTGAAATTGAAAGGATTATTGAGATGTTAATAATAGTATTTAATTTGTTTATATTGTGTATATATATTTAGTTTATTTTATTCAGGTAAATATCTGGCCAGACACGTTCATGTAGCTACATGTTATTGAAGTGTCATTTTTATTTATATTATTCATGATATTATTTTATTGTTTAATGCTTTATATATCAACATCTGAAGATTGAAATTTTTTTTCTGTTTTATTATTTGAGTTATGATTTAAATTAATGTTTATTGTAAGAATTTAGTTTTATTGTTTTATCATTATGTACTCTCATGAGTCCAGGTGGGGAGTGTGTGGGGAATCATGTTTTGACGCTAAAAGGGCGATGAATCCTGATCATAGTTACGCGTGGCAAACCCCCTCCTTGGCTCAAGATATTTTTTTTTTTTTTCAGAGAGAGAAAAGAATTAATACGCGATGGTGTTATGACAGTCTTGATAGAAGAATAATTCTAAAATATATCGAATTTCATGTAAATAATTGTAACAAAAATGTAAATAAGAAGATGTACAGTATTTGTATAATGTGTATAGAAGATGTATAATATTTTCTTCGAATTAAAAAGAAATAAGAAGATGCCCGTTTTGAAGTTATTGAATAAGTGTGAATCGCCTAAATTAATTTGTGTTCGAAAGCCACTGAACCTTCCGACGCGACACCTACTATTACTGAACTATTTTTTGCGGAGACAGACAGATGACCGCGAAGGTTTTTCTCCCATAAAGGGCTCTGAATTTCTAAGATGTATTATTTTTTCACACTCCACTTGAGGTTACTTTCAGAGCTCTTACAGTCAAGAACGGAACGATTAACTTTTAGTGAAATTTCTTAAACTTCTAAACAACGCACATTTTCACGTTTTACGCTGTCAATTAGCGATTAAAATATACTTTTAAACGGAATTTGTTTGAAAACTGTATCAGAGTTAACCTATTTTTTATGATTTTTAAAATAATTTTCAAACATGTATTTTTTTAAAAATTGATCTAAGTCGAGTGCAGATCATAAATAACAACAACACTCATTTAAAAGTACGAAGCATAACAGGCTGAATGGATGTGTCTTTGACGGCCAATTATAAACACGGGGAATATAAGTCCAAAAGGGTGGTGCCCTCAGTGGGTTGGGTCTTTCTGTGGGATCCTGTCCCACATTTACGCAAGGAAATGTAAGTTACGAAGGAAACTACTTTAGTATAACAGGTTCTTTCAATTTTTCTATGTATTTTTTGGAGCTATTTTATTTCTTTTTTCTAGCCTTTTTTAATTGTTTTAATGAATTTAGTCTTTAAATTAAATAAATATCTGCAATTTTAAAAGGTTTCTTTTGCATTTTTTATCTGGCTCTTAAAATCTTTAAAATACGCATATTTTCTCTTATTAAACAAATCTATAAATACTTCCACTCATTAATTTTCGCCTGAATTAATAACGAAACGTTTGTCATTAAATATCAAGAAGATAAATATTTGGAAATTTTTGTGGGTATTTTGAAAAAAAAAAAAATAGACATAAAGCCACAACGTATCTTTATGTCCTTCGTTGCTGCCATCTCTTAGCGATTTAATGAGTATGGGGATACATAACGCAATTGTTTCATGGTATTTGCAATTTTTTTGCTTTCAACCAACCATTCAACGTTAATATTTCATGAATGAAAATGAGTAACAAGTAATATTTCTAGCCCTTTAAAATTAACTGTGTATGAATACAGGGTACTATTCTGTTATCCCGTCGACCAATTTCGCCAATTTATGCAAAACGCTTAACTAATAGTCAAATTATATATATTGACATAATTTTTATTTTAAATAATGAAAAAACAAATAATAAGTAGAATATTAATAAAAAAATTAATAAAAAGTCGAAATAAAAATCACTTAATGACATTTTAAACACATGAATCATGTTTAATATCATTGAATTTGGTATTCACGATCATCCATTATTGGCATTTAATCTTGTAGTTTGGTGGTAATTTTTTGGTCGACGGGTTAACCTAGTACAGTCGAACTCGTTTATAACGAGCACAAAGGGACCGTAACATGTACTCGTTAAATCCGAGTGCTCGTAATAAACGGGTCCTCAAGGCAGGCGTGCCACCAGAAGAGGGGGGGTGCTTGGGAGGTCAAATGATTGAGTTTACTTAAAATTTAATTAATACTTACTTACTTTAATTACATTAATTAATATTTTTGTTATTTTTAATGACAACTAACCCCCCCCCCCCCCCAACCAGCAAAAAATTTCTACTTGCGCTACAGTCTTAAAGGAAAGAAACAATAAACGGAAAGAAATATAAAGGAAAAGATTCTTACCAAAACATTTATTTTTTTCATTAATCTACATACTATTTAAAATATTTTGTTACTTTACTTTGAACTCGTTCCCTGTCTCTTTCCTGTGCTACTGTTCTTCGGAGAAGACTCATCGCCCGGAAGACATCATCACTGACATCCCTCGCTTCAAAAAAGGTCTGCATTTTTTCAACGAACTCCAACATAGTAGAACAAGTTGGGGGTGGTTCAGTTTCTTCATATTCATATTCATCAGTGTCCTCATCGCTTTCGCCATGTTTTTCCGCTGAATTCGCTAGTACGTCAGCTACAATATCTTCGGTAGTTGGTACATCTGAGGTCATCAAATCGTCGTCGATGGATACATAGTTTAGAAATTCTTCTTTGGTCATTTCCAAATTCGCAGTTTGTAAGAAATTGTCAACCACTTCTTCCTCAGTGGATTGATCGTCTTGACAACTCTCCAATCCAGCCTTATGGAAACACTTGATGATGCATGTTGATGTGACATTTTCCCATGCATCGTTCATCAAACGTATAGCTTCCAGTACGCTCACATTGGTATTTGATGCTGTTGCACTTCTATCTCTTCGGTCCAGAATCATCAAAATTAGTTGCTTACGGAAGTGGCACTTAAAACTTCTTATGACTCCTTGGTCCATAGGCTGGATAACAGATGTAGCATTTGGTGGCAAAAATTCAATCCTGATATTGGAAAGTCCAGTGATTTCGGAATGAGCTGAACAATTATCTATCAAAAGGAGAATTTTACGATTTTCTCTCCGCAGTTGTCTCTCCCATTTTGAAATGAATTTTGTGAAAATGACTGAAGTCATCCAGGCTTTTCGGCTATGATCATAGTCTACCGGTAGCTTTTTCATATTTTTGAAGCATTTAGGGTTCTTTGATTTGCCGATAATCAAGAGTTTTTTCTTGTCAGTGCCAGACATGTTCGAACACACTAAAGCTGTTAACCTATTTTTAGAGAGCTTGCCTCCAATGCATTTTTCACCTTTAAATTTTAAGGTATACTGTGGGGTTACATTGTAGAATATCCCTGTTTCATCAGCGTTATAGATGTCATCTGCTGCGTATCCTTCTCTGATGCCTGGCCACTTTTCACTCAACCATTTTGCAATGTCCGCCATGTTTGCAGACTTGGCTTCTCCGCATATTTTTCCAAAAGTTATGCCATGTCTAACTTTAAACCGATCAATCCATCCATTAGAACACACGAACTCAGAATATCCAAGTTGTTCAGCAAATTTTTCTGCTTGCACTTTTAGAATAACTCCACTCACAGGAAAATCAGCACTACGTTGCACCTTCATCCATTTCAGTAACGCTTCGTCTAAATCCTCTTTCGAACACTTCTTCAGTCGCTTACAGTCTGTTTTATTTTGGTCGTATGCATCCATTAACTTAGCTTTGTTTTTTAGCAGTATGGAAACAGTAGATGAAGACAATCCATACCTTTTGCAGATTTCGACATTTTTAGCACCGCCATCCAACTCCTGCAAAATTTTTACTTTCTCGTCAACCGATAAAGCTTTGCGTTTCGACATAGTCAGAGGATAAAAATTGTCGCGTGTACTCAACGAACTCAGGCCAAAGAATGAACATCTGACCATCCTACTTGACCTCTACACATTAGCAGGTGCAGCTGTTCTCACCCCCCGCCCCCCTGTTTACAATAAGCCCCACCTGTTGCACCGGATTATTGAATCCTCCCTATTGACATTGGAATGCTGGAGGAATTTTTCTACAAAAGTATTAAACCGCGGAGAAGAAAAAAAGAGATAAGACAGAAAGACTAGAAAAGTGAGAAAAAAGATTGCAAGACAGAAAAATTTTGCTCGCTAAAACCGGGTCTTGCTCGTTAAAAGTGATTTCTGTTCCATAGACTTAACATTGATCCAACCAAATGTTCTCGTTTGACTCGTTAAATCCGAGTTCTCGTTAAATCCGAGTTCTCGTTAAATCCGAGTTCGTTATAAACGAGTTCGACTGTAGTACCAAATACAGTTATTAAAAGTTGTTCTGTAAAGTCAGTTAAATAACGAAATAGAGCATTTCAAAAAATAAAAGTTAATAACAACTGAAATTTAAAGTTATTTTGCACAAATTAAGCAACGACTGTATCTATATTATAAAGGCCAAACGTATCTGTGCGTAACGCATACGTCATTTTGCGAATGGCAACTTGAAATTTGAAATGGAATGTCGGTTTTGCGAATATTTCAATTTCTAAGCATCCTACATTTTCAATTTTTACATCATTGTATAGGGAAAAAAATGTGCTTTTAAATGTAATTTGTTTGAAAAATGTATGTTGATTTATTTTTGAAATATTGATTTTTTGTAGTTTTTAATACCGTTTTTCTAATTGTGGCAACAGAAGCACTCCGTTTCTTTTAAAAGCAAAGGGAAAAGGGAAAAAAAGTGATTAATATATCTTTATGTTGAAATTTTCTCTATAAAAAATAATATAAATAGTTTAGGATTTGTTTCAGTTAATAGCATCGGGACTTCAAGTTTTGAATTCAAAATGATCAAATTAAAATGCCAACTTTTTAAAAAAGGTGAATACAGATGTGAAAAGTGCATATGTAAATTTGGATACGGTAAAAAAAAAATTCGGGTTTATATTTCATGGGGGAAAATTCTATGATTGAGTCAAAGTTAATAAATTTTGTTTTTGTTCAATTTGGAATACTATCATAAGATTTTAACTGATAACTTTATCGTAATAACAGATCTTTATTATTTATTTTACAGCTTACATTTACGATTAAAGTTGAATAATAACAATTTTTACAAATGAGTATTCTGGAAATAGTATTTTGTTAATTTGCCTTAAATATCATTTGTTTAAGAGTTAGACTTACCAATATGAGGTGCATTTTTTTATTGTAGGTAATTTTGTAGATTTATTATAAGACAATGAAACAGTTCCTTCTTAAACATTTTCTTTCGTCGAAATTCGACGGGTGCTACCTTGTTATTTTAAATAATAAACATTAGTGGTGGGGCCATTCACCGTCAGAAATCCTTTTCTTTCATAATTTCGTTCCATACAGCATTCAAGTGAAAAACTTAGTTTGGTGCTGCCATCTATCATCAATATGAGTCAATAGAAATTACAGATGCTCCCATTTAATCATTATTTAGATTGCGGTCTTTTAAATTTGAATGAAAATCATTCCTATTACAAATAGAAAAGAAAACCTTCGACTTATTCTATCCGAAAATGGAAATCATAGATGATAAAATAACAATATCTTGATCGGCCACGAACAGTGTTCCTTATTTATTTATTTATTTATTTTTTAACTCAGCAAATGATGTTTGCACACAGTTTAATCAACCAAGATCACACAGCACAAGTGCCCCACCAGTGGCCGAGAGGTACGGACCTCTCAACTGCTGGGTTCGAACCCAATCGCGGCTGTCGGCCTAACCGTTCGGAGTTTTCGTGGTTTTCTTCGAACCTTGCGTAAATACGGGTTAGGTTCCCTTAGAAAGACCCCCACGAAGGGCACTCCCCCCTGGTCCTATATCCCTAGCGTAGATAATCGGGCGACAAAAAATAAACTAAACCAAACCACACAGCACAAGTACTAAAATAATGAAATATTATAAGAAATTTGAATATTGAATTTGAATGATAAAATTTTAAAAAGGAACCAAATAAATTACTTTAATAACTTAAAATTCAAAATTGCCGTAGCATACTAATCATGTTAAATATTTGTTATCAAATATTGCTAAAAAAAAAGCGAAAATGCAACTAAAATATATATCCCATGAAACAAATAGTTCGGAATTCTACCAAACAAAGCTTTGGTAGGAAAAAACATTTTTGGGCTCTAAAATTTTTAAAGAGTTGGAAAGATATTTGAATTGAATGGAAGTTCATTCTTATAATAATAAAAAGTAAAATTTTCTTTTTTCTTTATACCGAGAATCGGAGAATACCAACCGTTTCTCGTTCTATTCTACATATTATTTATATATATACTTTTTTCTTTTCAAAAAATGAACAAAATTATATTTGGGAAAATGTTCAACACATCCTCTGTACTACGACAGGTTTCATTTCTAATTTCGTATTGGTAAAATATTTTATGCCATTTCCACTCGAATCAATCAGTATTACGAAAAATTCTGCATTCGATTGTTTTAATATTAAAATTCTGTATTTGAATATATATATTTATATTTTTCTTTTTTGACATTTTCTTTAGTAATTACTTTGTTTTTCTGAACCACAGCGTAAAGGTAGAAAAACATCTATTTATCTGCTAAATGAAATACTCCGTATAAAAACATTTCATATTTATTTACTTAGAAGGTGTCACAAATAAAAATTAAATTAAAGAGTTGACATGTTTCGGTTCATTAATAAGAACCGTATTCATAACATATAAAATCAGTAGCTACTGATTTTATATGTTATGAATACGGTTCTTATTAATGAACCGAAACATGTCAACTCTTTAATTTAATTTTTATTTGTGACACCTTCTAAGTAAGTAAATAAATATGAAATGTTTTTATACGTGAATGAAAAAAGGTGAAGTGATTTTGTTTTAGTTTTTGAAAAAACGAAAACTAACAACAGTTTTAACATTGAAATACTCCGTAGACTGAACAAAATGTTATGTGCTTCAGTGCTGCCATCTTTTAGCGAATTAATGAGTATGGGGATACATAACGCAATTGTTTCATGGTATTTGCAATTGTTTTGCTTTCAACCATATTATTCAACGTTAATATTTCATGAATGAAAATGAGTAACAAGTAATACTTCTAGCCAAGTAACAAGTAATACTTCTAGTATGAGTAACAATGAGTAACAAGTAATACTTCTACTCAAGCTGATGCCGCGGACCAACAAGCTACCACCCCGTTCGTGTAGAGAAGATAGCTTTATTCAATTATAGAAGGTTTGTGATTACATAACATAAGAATTATCGGCTTAGATACAGTATCTTCCCGCGAGCCGCCATTTTGTTTCCCTGTTATTTCTTATACATTATTATTTCACCTAAAACTAGAAAATGCAACTGAAATTATTATTTAGCGACTGAATCCTACATTTCAAAAACTGATATGAAATTAACCCCTTGGGGACGAGCGACCACTATATATGCCGGCACCGATTGTACTCAGATCCCGCGAGACTACCATTCATGCCGGCGCTGTTTGTACTCACATCCCGCGAGACTACCATTCATGCCGGCGCTGTTTGTACTCACATCCCGCGAGACTACCATTCATGCCGATCAAACGGAACGTTTTGTTTTTCACAGTTTAGCATATAAAAAATTTATCCTAATTCTATTTGAATGTATATTAAGGAGGAAGACTTCTCCTTCAAACTAGGAAAGCTAATGAAAAATATTTTTTTTAACCCACGCGAATTTAATTTTTTATGGAAATACTACAATGGGAAAAAAGATTATTTTTTCATCACGTCTTTGTGTTTCATAAATATTTTTACGCGTCTAGTAAAACTTTACTTCTCTTTATTAGAAATAATGCTACTGAACTTCAGAAGGAAAAATTTGAGGCTAACGTAAGTAAGCGTATTAGTAAGCACATTTACGATTACGAATGATAACATGAACATCTGATTCATTGCTTTTTTTCCCGCTCTTTTATCTCAATCAGAAATAGTGGCAAAACCGACGTCATTAATATTTCGTGTTTTCTTTATTGTAGAAGGAAAGATTTATCTTTTTTATATTTTTATTTTATTTCAGGAGTGCTTCGCAGTTAAAAAATAAAAAATAATAAGAAAGAAAGAAAAGTCTTACATACTGATTGTGGCAGCTGATACGCTGATAACATTCTTTCTCAGTGCAGCTAAATTAAGAATATTTTTCTGCGTTCTTCTTTTGATAATTTTTTACTTTTCACACTTGTTTAAATTAATTCGTTTTAACCCTTTCAGGGGCAAGGTATTTCTGCTCCGAAAATGTTCAAATAATTGATTCACACCACAATTTAAGAACAGACTTATTTGAAAATAAACAAGAGCTGTTTTTCGCACATATTATAAAATCGAAATTGTACTAAAATTTTACTGGTGCCAGGTCGAAATTGGAACAGTAATATTAAGTGTTTGCAGACTGCAAACCGCCCCTGAAAGGGTTAAATTAATAATATATATTTAAGCGATATCGTTTATTAACTAATTAAAATGTCTAAAAGACGCCTGTATTTGACTGCTGATGAGATAGAGGATATTATGAATAAAACTTTTTCTTCGGAAAGTGAATTTTCCGAAAGTGATAGTGACTCTAATACTATAATTGATTCGGACAATTTGGATAAGTCTGATGATGAATCTCAGAGTGAAACTGATGATTTAGACAAGCCAAATCCAGGACCTTCTGATCAGAGTTCATCCATGTGGTCATCTTATATAAATCCAATTACACCTATGTCATTTTGTGCATCTACAGGTGTAAAAGTAAATGAATCATTTTCTTCTGAAATAGATTTTTTCAGAATCTTCTTTGATGATGAAATAATAAAAATTATCATAAATGAAACTAACGCTTATCAAATTGTGAAAAACGACCCCAATAAATCATCCAAAGTATTTGAACCGGTAACAGAAAAAGAAATGTTTGTGTTTTTTGCTCTGACCATTCTTATGGGCATAATTAAAAAGCCGAAAATAAAAATGTATTTTTCTACAGATCCTGTAATTTCAACGCCATTTTTTAATCAGACAATGAAACGTGATCGATATCTGGAAATATTACGATATTTACATTTTTCATCTAATGCTGCACAAAACTGGATAAGTTGAATCCTGTAATTGAGAAAATAAAAGAGAATTTCAAATCTGCTTTTATTCCAGACAAAAACATATGTATTGATGAAAGTTTAATGCTATGGAAAGGCCGTATTTGTTTTCGACAGTACATACCTGCTAAAAGAGGTCGTTATGTCATAAAATTATACAAATTATGTGATTCAATAACAGGTTATATTTGGAATTTTATTATATATACCGGCAGACACAAAAATAACAGAAAGTTCGGGCAATTATGGTGAAAGAGTAGTAAAATCTTTGTTGGAAGATAGAATCGGAAAAGGTTATAATTTATACATCGATCGTTTTTTCACTTCAGCGGCATTAGCTTATCAGTTTAGCTTATCAGTTACTGAGTTTGGGAGTGAACCTTTGCGGAACCGTAAACAAAAGTAGAAAAAATATGCCTACAAATTTTCCGCCTAAAACATTGAAATCTGGTAACACTGTGTGCTTGCAGAAGAAAAATGTCAACATAATAGCATATAAAGATCGGCGTGATGTATTGATGCTTACTACAATACATAATAATAATATGATTGACACATTAAAGATTGACAGGAAAACTGGCAATCCTATTTTGAAACCGGAAGCCATTGTTGATTACAACCAGTATATGGGAGGCGTAGACTTGAGTGATTCCGTGATTACACACTATCCAGCTTTCAGAAAAACAATAAAGTGGTATCGAAAATTGTTTTTCAACATTTTAGACTTGTGCATATTCAATTCAAATGTGTTATACAACAAAAAGCACAATACTAAAATGCCATTGATGACTTTTCGGTTAAACCTAATAAAGCAAATATTTGCAGAGTTTGCGACAGAAAAAATGGCCAGTGTTTCGAATTTAGGGAGATCCCCAAACCCATTAAAGGTCTACGCACATAGCACTAACTTCTTGCGCTATATTTGATCTTTCGTGTCGGCGCTTTTGTTCTTTCAGTGCACTGAATCCGAACTTCAAGAGAGAAATCCAAGGCGAAGTCAGTTGACAGCTTTACGACTGTAGATGTGGGGAGATAAAAGTTCCCCTTCCTTTGTAAATTTGGGAGGGTCAGCCCTCAAAAATCATTTAAAGAGATTTTACCCTTGTTTCGTTTGGTCAGCAACGATTGATTGATTGCTCCTTTAGTGTAATAAAAACTAGTACTTTTCGCTCCGAGCCTAAGACTGAGTGGTAGACACTTTCCATCCCTTTGCAAAAAAAACCCTGGAAAAAAACATAGAGCCCAGCGTCGTAGATGTGTTGTGTGTAGCAAACACTTAAAGAGGAAAACATCGTATTTTCAATGCAAAGAATGCGACGTGGGGCTTTGCGCAGAGGATGGCTTTACAATTTACCATACTTACAAAGATTTTTAAAAATATAAAGCTATTGCATTCCATAATTTATATATTGCTCATTTCAAATTACTGACTAGTTTTTTTTTTCTATAATTCTATATATTTATCTAATATGTTTTACATTACATGCTTGCATATATATATATTTCATTTTAAAAATTACTAGTAACATGAACAAAAGTTTTTAAAGAGTGTTTTAAGTTTTAAAGAGTATTTTAAAGTATTATTGTGCTTTATTCAATATTATTCAAGATTTTTTTTCTTACTTATATATTAGATTATATGTTAACATAGATTTTAAAAGCTAATTTTAACATCAACGAAAGTTTTGAAAGTTTCAAATCATTATTAAATTTTATTCATAATTATCCAATAATTTTTATTTGATATACCTTATTATACGATATACCATATGGAAATATATTTTCTATTTCTGAAATAATTTTAACATAAACATATTTTGGAAAGGTACATTTTTAATTTTTACTCTGATTTGCACATCATTACTGATTATTATTCAAGACTGTTTGTTTGTTTTTAATTATGTGTTATATATATTTTTTTATTTCAAAAATATTATAAAATTAAACTAAGTTTTTTTTTTTTTATCCAATCTTAAACACACACACACATATATATATATATGTATATAAGTGTTACAAGGCAACAGTAGCAGGTTGTTTGTATGTTTTATTTAATATTTTTCATTTCTAAATAAATCGTTTTTCGTAAAACATTTATTTTATTTACTGAAAGTGTTAAAAATTATTAAATATCAAGATGGTTAGGCTTGTTTTTCTATTATAGCAAAATGTTTCATAGGTTGATATTTAACAGCCTGGTAAGTACTTTTCTGTCATGGTATATCATTTTAAAAGCTAAAAACAGGATATTAACTATTCATTATTTACATTTAAACATTTTTTTTCCAATTAAAATATCACACAATATAAATCATTTTTTGAATGAATATATAAAATAACATCAAATTCCATGTATGTGAATTTCAAAAAATTTCATTCGAAAGCTATTTTTTTATTAATTTTTAAAGAATTTTTGACAAGCGTTAGGCTTAACTGCGCGAAATCCTCCGGCCCAGAAGGTGAAATCGAATTTCCCCGCTCCGTCCTCAGATGCGCACTTCAAAATGCGCGCGCCGTTGCGAACGGGTTAAACAAGACAATTTACTTTGAAAATTCAAAGACGGAAAGATCACATTTTTCATATTAAAAATCGTTTGATTTACTTATTTATTTATTATGTAAAACATTCAAGTAAAGTGAAAATAAGTTTTTTAGTATGCATAAGCCTTAAAATATTTATTTTATGTTTTCCCCAAAAAATAATTGCAAAATAATGATAATAATAGCAATTTGTGAGAAATAATAGGGAAACAAAATGGCGGCTTGCGCGAAGATACTGCATCTGTTCCAAATTATCTTCCAGAATTTCTAGTTCCAAACAACTTCAATCTAAAATCTTGAAAACCATTACCATGGAAATAATAATCATTTAAGAATGTTGATGATAGATGGCAGCACCAAACTAATGCTAATACTTTATGAAAAAATAATATACTGAGATGATTGAGATTACGAAAAATTCTGCATTCGATTGTTTTAATATTAAAATTCTGTATTTGAATATATATATTTATATTTTTCTTTTTTGACATTTTCTTTAGTAATTACTTTGTTTTTCTGAACCACAGTGTAAAGGTAGAAAAACATCCATTTATCTGCTAAATGAAATACTCCGTAGACTGGGATTTCTCAAGCTGATGCCGCGGACCAACAAGCTACCACCCCGTTCGTGTAGAGAAGATAGCTTTATTCAATTATAGAAGGTTTGTGATTACATAACATAAAGTTGGTAGGTTGTTATGTGTGATTACATAACAGAAGGTTTGGTATTAAATGGACTTAAATTAATAATTATAATTTATCTGCTTAACACTCTGCAATTTCTTTTATATTAATATTTTCCACTTGAGATACTCAGTCATTCCCAACGAATCAGATTGTGAGCTCAAAATTAAGTGTAAGTCTAAGCTTTTGAAAACATTTAAAGCGATACAAAAAATAACAGATAAAAATAGTTGAGTCTGAGGCGCCCTCTAACGGATTTTTTTTAATTTATCTGTAAAATTTATCTTCAAGGAAATCTATATATATAAAACAAAGTCTGGATTTCGTATTAATCACAGCACAAAAAAATCTACGAACCAAAAATCTTTAAAATTGGGATAAAACTACTTCTAATAGCATCGAGTGCCGCTAAGAAGGGATTTTAGAAAATTGCACTTCTAAGAGGGGTAAAAAAAGGAATGAGCTTTTAAAAAATTCCTTAAAAATCGGCTTTAATACTTATTTTTCAACTAATAACATATTTCCGTGTATTTTTTCATGCTGAATCGAATGGTACTAAGCAATTTCTTTTAAATCCAGTAGTTCGTGAGATACTTCACACTTTCCTAATTTGGCGATGTCTTCGGCGAAAAAACCTGAAATTTTCCATCCTTATCTATATATATAAAAGAAAGTCTGGATTTCGTATTAATCACAGCACAAAAAAATCTACCCAACCAAAAGTCTTGAAAATTGGGGTAAAAATACTTCTAATAGCATCAAGTGCCGCTAAGAAGGGATTTTAGAAAATTGCACTTCTAAAGGGGATAAAAAAAGGAACGAACTTTTAAAAAATTCCTTAAAAATCGGCTTTAATACTTATTTTTCAATTGATAACATATTTAAGTGTATTTTTTTATGCTGAATCGAATGGTACTAAGCAATTTCTTTTAAATCCAGTAGTTCGTGAGATACTTCACATTTTTATAAATTGACTATGTCTTTAGATGACTGATTCTTCACCGATTATAGACTGTCTAAAATATGACATAAAACTGAAAATTAATATGATTTAAAAATTTCGTTTGATTCAAAGTTTCTTTGGAAAAACTGACCAGCGCAGCAGGCGAAGGCTGCTAATACTGATATAAAGATTAGATTTAACGAAAACCGCAAAAGAATCGACCAATGTTACGTTTTTTACAATCATTTCAACCTCCCCCCCCCTCTTTGAACACTGTTCAATTTGCGCTACTTAACCACTCCCAACTATTCATATTTAGAGTTTTAAATTTAAGTTTAAGACTCCGAAAACATTTAATGAGATGAAAAATATAACGGCAAAAAACAGTTGTACGTTACTACAAAGTCTAAAGCGTTCATTATCAGCATTTTAAAAAAAATTTAGCTTTATAATTTATCTTCCAGAAAATATTGGCCTAAAGATTAGTTTTAGTGATTTTGCAAATCAGTCGACCAATTTTTCCATTTTTTATGATTATTTGAAAATTTGCACCCTAAACTTTAATGGCGGCTATCTCCTTCCGGAAACATTCGGGACCCTTGGTTTCCTATTTAATATTGTTTATCTTGATGTGTACTATCACCCCTATTTTTTTGTAAAAACAATTTAGAATCATCCTGTAAATGTATTAGTTATTAAATAACTATGTAGCATAAATGACTAAAAATCAACAGATCACAGGAACACACCTCAGGGATTAAATCTTAATGTACCGACACCAGCAATATAAACACGTGTCTGTAAGGGCACAAAGTCTCAAACAAGCTATAAGAATTGAGAGGAGGGCTTACAAAGAAAGCGACAGGTGGTGCGAACTTAGTTCATTCAAAGTTTTGTTATTTAATTGTGTTTATATTTTGTTGTGTTGTTACTATTTTTTTATTTATCGCTAGTATTTCAGAGATGTTTCATCTATTTATAGTAGTGTCCTACACATAAAATAATCATTGCTTATAGGTATGTGTTTTTTTTTTAATGTGAGATTCCTACCCTCTATTAATACGTAGTAACTTTAATTAAAATGTTATGTAGTCTTGTGGTCCACACTTTTTTAATTTTTGCTTTCGGCTTTGCATATACTGAACTAAATTAAAAATATGCAATCAATTTTACGTTTTTTTAAAATCATTTTTAGTCCTTAGAATTCTTTAATAAGTAATTCTGCAAAAAGTTGTCGAATAATCATAAAAACACCATGTTGCTACGTGTAGTCACAGTCCCCTAATTGCCTTTCAACATTTTAAAAAGGATATGATACTTTTTATTTTCCTACAATGCATTAAAGTTCATATTTACATTAAAATACTGTCCATTCGCATAAATTCTGATTTAAGCAATGAGAGCGAAGGAGGAGCTACTTCATTCAAATGCAGTTATTGTGTGTAAACTACTTCATCTGAATGAAAGCAAGAAGCAAAACTTTTTGGACCCTCTTATTTAAAGGCTAGATGTGCAATAAGTTTCATTTCCAAAGTTTCCTAGATCCCACGAAATATTAGAAATCTCGGAAACGTCAAATGTCTATTTTTAAGAATCAACAAGGCGAACTTAATGCCGTGCAGGCGTTCACCTCTTATGAAAGTGTCGAGGAAAGTGAGTGTAACATGGGAAAATGCAGACTATTTTATACAAAAATAATCATTTAATTTTTCTGGTGTGAGTGTATAATTTGTTTGTTTTCTTAATGTTGATTTTTATAGTGCAAATTTCACCGATTCAATCCCGTACCATTAATTTTGATTTTTTTTTTTTTTTTCAGAATACTTATATTTTCCGCATATTTTTCAAAAACTCTAGGCATAGAATATCCTTCAAACTAATTTAAAAAAGTCTGTTACGAAATTATTTTCACTGTAAGATCAAATGGAATTTCAAAGATAAATACTTTGTAAATTATTAAAGGTATGTCTATATTAAGACAGGAATGATCATTATTAATGCAATATATCCGATATTGAGTGAATCCTGGCCCCAGCTTCCATAACCGGTGCCAAGGTTCGAATCTGTGTCAGAGTGTACAGTGCTGTTGCTCTATTGCATTAATTGTGATTATGTTCGTCTCAATATATATGTATTTTTAACAATTAAAAATTAAATTGAGACATTAATTTATGAGTTCTTCGTTAATGTTTGAAAAAACTGTTAATAAGAGGTGATATATTTCTTTAGGCGCCTGAAAATTGTCCCCCATTTCAAAATTGACCTGTAGGCTCGAAACAAAAATTGCAAAAGTAAATACAATAAATACATTTCTTCCTAAAAGAGTTCATACCATTTTAATATTTACCTGTAGTACTTTCGGTACCGATTATCATTTGTATTTATATTTATTATCTTTATTCATTCGAAAATTTCATCGAATAATTTGAAATCTTTTGTATACTACTTTTATTTAACCTAAAAGTAAAAGTCATAATGTTAAATTTTCTACCAGGTAATAAACATAATTATTTATTTTCTCAAACCTAGTGAATAATAATAATAGTAATAACAGAAAATAAAAATTTTCACATTTTTCACACCCATATAATTAATTGTTAATTTGTTTTTAAATAATTAATTATCAAAATTGAAATTCTACAACTATATAAAAAAGCGTTAGGCTCAATATTGTAAGCAGAAACACAATGTCAAATTATGAGATTGATAAATTCACTATAAATCATACCAAAAAAACAAAAAACAAAAAACACTTTTTTTTTTTTTTTTTTTTTTTTTTTGATTGACGGTTAATTTTTAAAATCTAGAAAAAATGCAAAATTAAGTTTTTTCCCCTTTGTATTATTGTTCGATGAAATGTCTGAATTCCTTCAACTTTATTCTACGCAAAACTTTTAAAAATGGAATACAGATTCCATTCGAGTAGATGCTGAAACTATTCCGAAATTTCGTACATTTAAGGAAGTCTTTTTTAGTTGCCTTTGTTATTTTAATAATATTGATTAATTTTAATAATTATAACTGATACCGGATGTCAAAGAAAATGACTGATGGATTTTAAACTTCAATAACTTGCAAACGGTGACAGCTATTTAAAAATTTTTTGGAGGAGGGTTATGTATAATGCGAGGAATTTTTTTACCGTAATTTTTTATTTTAATTCGAATTTCAAACAATAGGTGGCGCTGATGGCGATTGAATGCCAGGTAATCAATGCTCAGTGAAGCGTCAACCTGGCCTTCAATCGCCGTCAGCACCACTTATTGTTTGAAATTCGAGCTAAATAAAAAATTACGGTAAAAAAACTCCTGGCATTATACATAACCCTCCTGCAAATTTTTTTTAAATAGCTGTCACCGTTTGCAAGTTATTGAATTTTAAAATCCATCAGTCATTTTTGGGACACCCGGTACAAGAAGCACTTCTTCCAAAATATTTGTCACACCCGAGGACCGTTCAGTATGATTGAATGGGCGTGTGCTGTACAATATCGATTTGGATGTGGGTGGAGCTATGATGGATGAAACTGAAGTATACCGTACGGAGGTGTATGAGTGGTGTTAGAGCGTTACCGTCTCAATATGGTAGAAGTCCTAATAGTTGGGGATTCTGAACACCTTTTAAGTCACTAAAGCAGATTACTCGTTTCGCCACCTTGTAACTATCTATCTCCCCGCCCTAATATTAATTCTCAGCCAAACTGTCGTTTAGCGAACCTCGTGGTTCACTTTCTGTGGATTATTCTTTCGAAATTTGATTTAGTTTAACTTCAAGAAAAAATTATCAAGTTATTAATTCACCAAGAATAAGTTCCTCGTTTTATTATTACCTTTTCAACCTGTATTTAACACGATGAGTTAAACGGTGATTGATACGAAAACTGAAAAAAATTAATGTAATGGTTTAAATAACTATTAAGAAAGTATAGTATAATCCTGTATTAAATAAATGCTGAGTAAATTTTAAATAATTTTTCAATGATTACTTAAAACAATTTTAGCTTTATACAATATTTTTAACTGTTTGTCACTGGTGAATGACGCTGCCAAAGCGGAAAGTTCAGCGTCAGTCACGGGTGAGTGGCGTCGCACTGAACGTGTTAAGTAAAATTTTCTGATCTAGTTTCAGGATTTATTGCCTGTAGAAATTTTTCCCGATTTCTGACATTCTCGTCTAAAGTATTACTTGATTTCTGTTTATGATTTTTTTCTCCCTCAGTAACTATTCAAATTATTTATGCCAGTGTAAAAAGGCATCTTTTAGAATTTTTGTTCATTGTTATTTCGTTTGTGATTTTTAAAGTTACTAAGCATGGAGATAAACATTCAATGTATTAGATAAGATCGTTAATATTTTTATTTTAAAGCTTCAAATACTGTTACTTCAAATAATTTAAATGAGTTTTTAGGTGCCATTTGACATTAGAAGAAATACTTAAAATAATTTAAATGAGTTTTTAGGTGCCATTTGATATTGGAAGAAATACTTAAAATAATTTAAATGAGTGTTTAGGTGCCATTTGACATTAGAAGAAATGCTTAAAATAATGCTTAGTTAGAAAATTCAGAAATTTATTATTATGTGAATGAATTTCTTTTCAATACTTCAAGAAAAAAAATAGTTATTTCTAACATTTTATTTATAAAAAAGTTGGGCTCTTTCATACAATTTTTAAAGTTTTTTATGAATTATTTAAATATAACTGCATTTTGTGAGCTTAAAAAATTGTGTGTTTATATGATTTATTTTAATTTGTAATTTAATATTCTCTTTGGAGAATATTAAATATTACAATTTCAATTGATTTTTGTCTGAGCATTAATAAATGAATTTTTTTTCCTTGCGTTATTTTTTTAATGACATTATTTTTTATATTGTTTTTTATATTATTATTGTTATTTCTAATTATAATATATCTAGACGAAACATTAATTTTGGACTGCTAATTATTGAATATCTAAAATTTAAGAACTACTTTTGTATGAAGAACTCAAAACTGTTTTACATATGTACCCCCATTCAACAGTACAAAATTTCGTAACACATTTCTGGAAATATTTTTAAATGCGAAAATATGAAGTTGTTTCATGCATTTGAAAACAAAAATGATTCTGTGCTTATCAGAAACTGAGTAATTTAAATTTAAAAACAATTTTTTTGGGTAAAATTTGTATAAAATTGTTTCAAGTATTTAAGACTAAAATTGAATCACTATGTTCATCAGAAAGCCTGTAGTTCAGGTTTTGAAACAGCTTTTTTTAATTGAAAGTGCTCAACTAACTTCATGTTTATCTTTCTATAAGACATTTCATCGCTTTAATATGTACTTGGTGACTAAAAAAAAAGATTATTTATTAACCTACTATTACTAAACTATTTTTCGCGGAGACAGACAGATGAACGGGAAGGTTTTTCTTTCATAAAGGGCTCTGAATTTCTAAGATGTATTTTTTTTTCCCACGCTACACTTGGGGTTACTTTTGAGCTTTTATAGTCATGAACGCAACGATTAACTTTTAATGAAATTTCTTAAACGTCTAAACAACGCACATTTTCACGTTTTACGCTGTCAATTAGCGATTAAAATCTCCCTTTAAACGGAATTTGTGCGAAAACTGTATCAGAGCTTACTCACTTTTTATAATTTTTAAAATAATTTTCAAACATGTATTTTTTAAAAGTAGATCTGAGTCGAGTGCAGATCATAAATAACAACAACACCTCATTGAAAAGTACGAATGTGTTTTTTAGCATAACAGGCTGAATGGATGTGTCTTTGACGGCCAATTATAAGCACGGGGAATATAAGCCCAAAAGGTTGGTGTCCTCAGTGGAGGATCTTTCAGTGGGATCCTAATATAAGGGTTAGGTTCCCTTAGAAAGACCCCCACGTAGGGCATCCCACCCCTTTAGGGCCTATATCTCACGTGTTGATAATCGGCCGTCATAAAATAATCCTTACCCGTATTTACGTAAGGAAATACAAGTTTCGAAGGAAACCACTTTAGTATAACAGGCTCTTGCCAGTTTTTCTATGTATTTTTTTGGAGCTATTTTCTTTTCTCTGCCTTTTTTAATTGGTTTAATGGATTTAGTCTTTAAATTAAATAAATATCTGCAATTTTGATAGGTTTCTTTTGCATTTTTTAACTGGCTCTTAAAATCTTTTAAAAACGCATATTTTTTCTTATTGCACAAATCTATATATACTTCCATTCATTAATTTTCGCCTGAATTAATAACGGAATGTTTGTTATTAAATAACAAGAAGATAAATATTTGGATATTTTCGTGGACATTTAGAAAAAAAAAATAGACATAAAGCCACAATGTATCGTTATGTGCTTCGGTGCTGCCATCTCTTAGCGATTTAACGAGTATGGGGATACATAACGCAATTGTTTCATGGTATTTGCAATTTTTTTGTTTTCAACCATACTATTCAACGTTAATATTTCATGAATGAAAATGAGTAACAAGTAATACTTCTAGCCTTTTAAAAACTGTGTATGAATACAGGATACTATTCTGTTATCCCGTTGACCAATTTCGCCAAATTATACAAAACGCTTAACTAATAGTCAAATTATACATATTGACATAATTTTTATTTTAAATAATGAAAAAACAAATAATTAGTAGAATATTAATAAAAAGTCGAAATAAAAATCACTTAATGACATTTCAAACACGCGAATCACATTTAATATCATTGAATTTGGCATTCACGATCATCCATTATTGACATTTAATCTTATAGTTTGGCAATAATTTTTTGGTCGACGGGTTAATATAGTAGTACCGAATACTGTTATTAAAAGTTGTTCTGTAAAGTTAGTTAAATAACGAAATAGAGTATTTTAAAAAATAAAAGTTAATAACAACTGAAATTTAAAGTTATTTTGCACAAATTAAGCCACGACTGTATCTATATTAAAAAGGCCAAACGTATTTGTGCGTAACGCATACGTCATTTTGCGAATGGCAACTTGAAATTTGAAATGGAATGTCGGTTTTGCGAATATTTAAATTTCTAAGCATCCTACATTTTCAATTTTTACATCATTTTATAGGGAAAAAAATGTGCTTTTAAATGCAATTTGTTTGAAAAATGTATGTTAATTTATTTTTGAAATATTGATTATTTTTTTTTTGTAGTTTTTAATACCGTTTTTCTAATTGTGGCAACAGAAGCACTCCGTTTCTTTTAAAAGCAAAGAGAAAAAGGAAAAAAAAGTGATTAATATTTCTTTATGTTGCCATTTTCTCATTAAAAAGAATATAAATAGTTTAGGATTTGCTTCAGTTAATAGCATCGGGACTTCAAGTTTTGAATTCAAAATGATCAAATTAAAATACCAATTCCTTAAAAAAGGTGAATACAGATGTGAAAAGTGCATATGTAAATTTGGATACGGTGAAAAAGATTTCGGGTTTAGATTTCATGGGGGAAAATTCTATGATTGTGTCAAAGTTAATAAAAAATTTTTTTGTTCATTTTGGAATACTATCATAAGATTTTAATTGATAACTTTATCGTAATAAGAGATCTTTATTATTTTTTTTTTACAGCTTACATTTACGATTAAAGTTGAATAATAATAATTTTTACAAATGAGTTTTCTGGAAATAGCATTTTGTCAATTTGCCGTTAAATATCATTTGTTTAAGAGTTAGACTTACCAATATGAGGTGCATTTTTTTATTTTAGGTAATTTTGTAGATTTATTATACGACAATGAAACAGTTCTTTCTTAAGCAATTTCTTTCGTCGAAATTCGACGGGTTCTACCTTGTTAGTTTAAATAATAAACAATAGTGGTGGGGCCATTCACCGTCAGAAATCCTTCTCTTTCATAAGTTCGTTCCGCCCCACCAGTAGCCGAGCGGTATGACCTCTCAACTGGTAGACGGCAGGTGCTGGGTTCGAATCCAATCGCGGCCGTCGTCCTAACCGTTCGGAGTTTTCGTGGTTTTCTTCGAACCTTGCGTAAATACGGGTTAGGTTCCCTTAGAAAGCGCCCCACGAAGGGCACTTCCCCCTGGTTCTATATCCCTAGCGTAGATAATCAGACGACAAAAATAAACCAAACCATAATTTCGTTCCATACAGCATTCAAGTGAAAAACTTAGTTTGGTGCTGCCATCTATCATCAATATAAGTCAATAAAAATTCCCGATGCTCCCATTTAGTCATTATTTAGATTGCGTCTTTTAAATTTGAATGAAAATCATTCCTATTACAAATAGAAAAAGAAAACCTTCGCCTTATTCTACCCGAAAAGGCAAATCATAAATACTAGAATAACAATATCTTGATCGGCCACGTGCAGTGTTCCTTGTTTTTTTATTTATTTTTTTTATCTCACCAAATGATGTCTGCAGACAGTTTAATCAACCAAGATCACACAGCACAAGTACTAAAATAATGAAATATTATAAGAAATTTGAATATTTAATTTGAATGATAAAAATTTAAAAAGGAACCAAATAAATTACTTAACATAAAATCAAAATTGCCGTAACATACTAATCATGTTAAATATTTGTTATCAAATGTTGCTAAAAAAAAGCGAAAATGCAACTAAAATATATATCCCATGAAACAAATAGTTCGGAATTCTGCTAAACAAAGCTCTGCTAGGAAAAAACATTTTTGGGCTCAAAAATTTTTAAAGAGTTGGAAAGATATTTGCATCGAATGGAAGTTCATTCTTATAATAATAAAAAGTAAAATTTTCTTCTTTCTTTATACCGGGAATCGGCGAATACCAACCGTTTCTCGTTCTATTCTACATATTATTTATATATATACCTTTTTCTTTTCAAAAAATGAACAAAATTATATTTGGGAAAATGTTCAATACATCCTTTGTACTACGACAGGTTTCATTTCTAATTTCGTATTGGTAAAATTTTTTATTCCATTTCAACTCGAATCAATCAGTATTACGAAAAATTCTGCAGTCGATTGTTTTAATATTAGAATTCTGTATTTGAATATATATATTTATATTTTTCTTTTTTGACATTTTCTTTAGTAATTACTTTGCTTTTCTGAACCACAGTGTAACGGTAGAAAAACATCCATTTATCTGCTAAATGAAATACTCCGTAGACTGGGATTTCTCAAGCTGATGCCGCAGACCAACAAGCTACCACCCCGTTCGTGTAGAGAAGATAGCTTTATTCAATTATAGAAGGTTTGTGATTACATAACATAAGAATTATCGGCTTAGATACAGTATCTTCCCGCGAGCCGCCATTTTGTTTCCCTGTTATTTCTCATACATTATTATTTCACCTAAAACTACAAAATGCAACTGAAATTATTATTTAGCGACTGAATCCTACATTTCAAAAAATGATATGAAATTAAACAAGACAATTTACTTTGAAAATTCAAAGACTGAAAGATCACATTTTTAATATTAAAAATCGTTTGATTTGCTTATTTATTTATTATGTAAAACATTCAAGTAAAGAGAAAATAAGTTTTTTAGTATGCATAAGCCTTAAAATATTTATTTTATGTTTTCCCCAAAAAATAATTGCAAAATAATGATAATAATAGCAATTTGTGAGAAATAATAGGGAAACAAAATGGCGGCTTGCGGGAAAATACTGCATCTGTTCCAAATTATCTTCCAGAATTTCTAGTTCCAAACAACTTCAATCTAAAAACTTGAAAACCATTACCATGGAAATAATAGTCATTTAAGAATGTTGATGATAGATGGCAGCACCAAACTAATGCTAATACTTTATGAAAAAGTAATACACTGAGATGATTGGGAAGCAGGATAATTTCTAATGCTTTTTTCTTTACTGCCTCCTCTGTTTATTATATGAAATATATTAGAAATATGTCACGTTCTAACTTTAGTCCTTAATTTTAGTAAAAAAAAGATTTTTTTTTTCTGAATGCCTGTCATTAATAAACGGATTTTTTAAACATTTTTTTTATAAAAGAATAAACGATATTATTTTTAGAAGGTTAAAATTATATTTTTATACAATTTCAATCATAAAATGTTAAATTTGTTAAAAAGATTAAAGGCAAAAAGAAACGATACTAAGATAAAAATGATTAATTTATGAAACTTTATGTTTCTGACATTCGTGCAATTTGCACTAGATGGCAGCACCAAACATTTTTTACATGCATAAAAGTAACAGAGGAACCTGTTGATTAATATTGTATTTAATGGATTCTTTAACTTCACTGTAATATTGTTTTTTTTTTTTTTTTGTATAAAAGTTTAAATTTTTTTTCACTGTTCAAACAGCACTCTTAAAGAAGGTACATTAGCTTCAGTCCTTACATTTAAAGTTGTTGCTATATCACTTAGTTTAGATATCATTTTCGTGGTTAAATTGAGTGTGGTCGTATGTAATTTTCTATTAAAAAAATATAGTTGTATCAATATAATTATTTTAAAATATATACCTTCAATTTCCAATATCTATTATATTTAAATCAACAAGTTCTATAACTGGTTCAACGCATGCAATTTCCTCAATACTAATTTTACTTTAATGGTATAAAAGTAGTTGAAAAATAACTATAACAGTTAGGTAAAATGCTATTTTTCCCTAGTTTTACAAATAAACAAAGGCTTTATAACTTTAGTTGTGTTCTTAAGGTAAACGAACTTTTAATTCACATCCTATGAATTTTCATCTTAAAACGGTATATTCATTTAGATCTGAATCACCAGATGATTGGATCCATCTTTATTTGAATTCAAAGTAAATGATAAGCTACCTTTCCTTCGTTCCTTTAACCTCTTCAGACCTGAGGTACACAAATGTGTACCTCCATTCTTTTCCTCATAAAGACAAAATTGTTCGAATTTTTTGCATTTCTACTTTACTTCTATACAGCTGAATGTGATTTGCTTTAAAACAAAACCAATAAATGTCAGCACTCTTGAATGTTACTTCATAAAATAAATATTATTTTCATCCGAGTTCCGAAAATACCTTTAAGACATTGTAGCAAAGAAAGTAAGAAATATTCATGATTATTTAACTTAAATGCTTTACAATACAAAAATTTGAGGATTTGCTCATCATTTACTTGTTTAAAGACCTAAATTTTGTTATTGGGTAAATTTATATTACTGATAGTTAAACTGATGTTTTAAGGGGATTAGTACTTTTATATCCATATTTGTAAACCTAAATTACCAGTCTCCTAAAGTACTGATTTCATAACAACGACTCTTTCTGTCATCTATGGTGTCATTTCTATTATGCAAAAGCAATAAATATATATTAGTTATTTTATGCTCAGGTCTGGAGAAGTTAACCTGACCCTATCGACAATTTAAATTTCCCCGTAAATACAATTCTTTTCATTTCAACTTCAGTTTTTTTTTCCATGCAATTGTTTGAATAATAACTGCAAATTCGAAAACTAAACATTTAATTTACAGTACAATTAATTACATGCAGCTATTCACTTTAAGCTTTTTCGTAACTCGTTGCATTTCCAGAGGAGAAAGGAGGCAGTGCAACAAGTTACGCCATCTACAGACATAACTTTCATAGATAATCAAACACATATTCTTCTTCTTCTTCTTCTTCTTCTTTTTTTTTTTTTTTTTTTTTTTTTTTTTTTTTTTTGTACACAAAAATATTGTACAATTAATGTGTACAACCAAATTTTCAATAAATGTATTTTAAAATGTCCAAACGTGATACTTTTTTTTTCTGTAACCGAAAAATATTGAAAAAAAGAGCAATAAATTTCAGACCATAGAAAGAGAACCTCTTTTTAAATGACATATTTTTTGTTCAATGGAAAGTATAAGGGTAAAATGAAGTTTCTTTTTTAAATCATGTTTTATTTCTCTACATAAATCATCATTGCATTTTAATAGAGAGATCTGTAAATATGAAAAAGTTATTTTTATTTTAAACATGCGGATTTTATGTTAATATTTACAACACACAAAAGTCTATATGATTTTCATTTTAAGTGCTGAAATCTAGTTTATGAATACACAATCTGAAAACAAAATATCACTTTTTTAAATACTAAACTTACACCATACAAATTATAAAATGGTAATTAATTAATTATTGACAGTATTTCCTTTGTAACTTGACGATCTGAATTAAACTTCATGTAAGTCGGCTGTTGTTACAAGCGGCGCTTTATTTCTATAATATGAGCCTGGTAAACCTGTTGCCACTTACGTTTTAGATTCGATTGTAGGTTGCAAGGGGGTTCAATTGCAATTTGGTTCCGCGACTCTAGAAGTCTTCGCATACAAGTGTTTAATTAATATTGCCGCCATCTGTAGAAAGGATAAGTACAGCTATGTCGTTCTAATGCTTTAAATTAAAATATGTATTATAAAAAAAATGGGTGAAAAATAAATGCACTAGTAATTTATTTTGTAAACCAAAACGTAATACGGGTTAGATTCCTTTAGAATGACACCCACGATGGCCACTCGGCAGGGCTTATATCCCTAGAGTAGATAATTGGCCGACACAAAATAAACCAAACCAAAACGTAGTATAGTGAATTTTTTCATATAATTTCCTATTAAATATCAATTACATAGAAAACTGTTTTAAATAGTTGTATACATTTAATTTAAATTTCTTATATTTTAATTTTTATAATCAATAGTAATGATGTAAGGATTTTTATAAAAAAGCTAAAATTAAATAATATATGAATTATATTAAGATTACACAAAACACATTAAAATATTAATATAATATAGTTAATATTACATAAATTTTATGCTATTGTATGAATATCATACTTTAATATATTATTACATAAATATTCATAATTATATAATTATTATTTTATAATTAAAAATAATTATGAATTCATACTTTTATATAAAAAATTGAATTTAATATTAAATATTATACCACCATTACATAAATTACTATAAAATAGTAATGTAATATAATTAATATTATATAAACTAATACTATTATAGGAATACTATATTTTAATTTATAATCAATAGTAATTTATGAATTTATACTTTTTTATAAAACTACGGGTCACTACCCCCTACGAGCTGCGTTGGTCAGGAGCTTCCCTAACGAACGTAGCTCCCCGTTCATACACCACAAACTCTAAAATCACGCTCATTTGATCGGCTTTTAAAAGATTGCGAAACATTTGTCTACTTTTTTTTTTACTCCTTGTAAACTGTTTTCCAATTTATTTCTCTTTGATTGGGAAATTTTAAGATCTAACCAGCTGCTGTTAAGTAAGGCATTTTAAATGCTTCATTTAAATCTTATGTAATTTTTTAAAAAATGTTTCTTTTTCTTTATAATACTCACGTGAAAATGCTTTTGTTTTTTAAATTAAATTTTATTTGTGCTGTCTTAAAAATCACAGCAATAGTTTAGAAGATTATATAAAAATATGAAATAAATGTCTCGTTTAAATATTTTTGTAATTTTAACTGTTTTGCAATATTACTTGGCCATTTTAAATAAGACATAGTTTCTTTTACTTGATACTCTTGACGCACATTAAAGAATTTATTTATTATTTAAAAGTTTTCTTTCTCTTTTTGTAAAGACACTTTTATTGCTAAAATGGAAATATTTTTTTTTAATTCTATTGTTTTAGAGTTGACAACAATAGTTCAAAAGATCATTTAAAAATGTGAAATATCTTATTGAAATATATTGTTTGCAATATTTTGTATGTCCCTGTAAATACTATGCTCTTTCGTATTATACATGAAATAACATATATTAATCCTTAGAGACGCATATAAATTTAATATGCATGATATAGTTTAATATCTTTAAAATAATTCGCAAATAATCTCCCCTCCTATAGCATTATGCAATGGAATTCGTTTGGCGTGGCCCTGTAATGAATAATAATTATTAAAATGTTTTACAATTTAATACAGTTTATTTAATAGAAATTAAAATACAGTTTAATTATCTCATTGACAAATGTAAACTAGGACTTCCCTCAGAGGGATTAGTCTGAGCGATATTGCTGAGAATACACATTTAATAACTTGCGATAAGTAAAGAAAATGAGATCTTACCTTTAATTGGTCATTCATTGTGATAAAATATAATGATGAAAATAAGCATATCGAATCGTAGAACTACAAAATCTTGTTGCATATACTATTTTTATAAAAGAAAAGTAAACCATGCATGGATATAAAATTGGAAATATGCAAAATGTTAAAAGTAATACAGAAAATAAAACACCAAATTTCCCTATATTGGAAATATAGCACTTTGAAATGATGTCATGAGCATAAACAGAAGCCTCGCACCGATTTGAGAAACTATAAATAACATAAACTTTTATGTTTGAAGAGAAATGGAGTTTATTTTATATGGTGTGAAATCCTTCCGAATAGTTTATAATGTTGAATATCTGTTTTCCACGGATGCAATGAGGTTGTCGATAAGAGTTAAGGAATCCTTTTTTAAAAATTTGTCCTAAACGAGCACTTACATCTTATAAGTTACTGTGATGCCAAAGTTATAGTTTATGACCCCAACAGTATCTTAGAAATTTCAATATTCTCAATAAATTGGGTTTAAAACTTTTTCTAGAAAAAAAATGTTTAATATGTGAAATTAAATTGTCGAATGTTTTAGAAATCGTTCATAACGAGAATATTATATCTTAAAAGTTGCCACAAAAAAAAAAAAAAAAAAAAAAAAAAAAAAAAAAAAAAAAAAAAGATTTTAAATTTTTAGTCATATCAACATCAAAGAATTCTCAATTTTAGAACTTTTTTTGCTCGTGCATTGATGGTGATTATTGTTCCTACGCAAAATATAGTATATTTTGCAGCAAAGATGGTTACCAACATTTTTTGCCGACATTATTTTTTAAATCGGCTAGGTACTCCCAATGCTAATAAAAAACACACAAACGTTAATGCTTTATAGCATAGAAATACAGAATAAAAAGCTATTTATCTCCTATTATATACATATAAAGACATAAATTATCTAATTAGTGCTAGCAGATGAATTTTTAAATATACATAGATCAATATAATGCTTCATTTTTCTTTTATTAGTATTTCTTAGTATTCATTTTTCATTTATTTGTATTATTCAGTAAAAAACTCACTTTCTTAAGCCCGAATTACGTCAAACTTTTTATAAAAGCGCCTAAGTCCATATAACAACGAAGTATTGTGAAGAATATTAAATACAAGGTAGTAAGACACTTAGCCAAACGCAGGTAATAAATCGCCAAATATTGTCCTTTTCGCCCTCTCTCGAAATGCATTTTTTTTTCCCGTATATTTAAAAAATACGATTTTGAGCCATCTTATTTAAAATTCAAATAAATAAATGAGAGGAAGCAATAATAGCATAAGCAAAACATTCATAAGTCAACATCAAGGAATTGTATCGTAGTTACACATGTGGAAAAAAGCTGCTTTCGACCAAAAAACGTTGTCTTCACTAAATTTGAATCCAATTAAAAAAAGTACCGTGATTAATTAAAATGTTATAGACAGAGCTGCCAAGTCTCCGGCATTTTGGGTACCGGTATTTTAATTCAGAAAATGTTTTATTAAATTGGAACATTCTGCGGATTTAAAAAATAACTTTTCCTATAAGAAAATTCTGCTATGCAATAAGCGAGGGTTTGGCATCTCTATATAGGAATATTACGTAATCTACTTTTTAACCTTAAAAAAAGCAACGACCATTTTTTCGGGTACAAAAAGTATTGCTAATTGTTCCATTTTGCATACAAGGTACTGATTGTAATATTGATACATCTATGGTGATAAATTTCCAATAATTTTTCAAATCCCATTTATTTCATTAAAAATATAAATCTTTTATTCATTTAGTTTAAAATAAATGGTTTTTAACTAATTTCATAATACTTTTGAAATATCACTTTTCATTGAAATATTCATACTTAATCCATAACGTACATAATATATGACTCTGTTATTACATAAGTCACCTTTTTATTATCATAAAAATTATGTTTTTACTGATTTTTATTAACTCAATAGGAAAAATTTTGTGTTTTGAGCAATAGATGTCCGCATTTCCTATTATTTATTTATTTTAACAAAATTCTTTGTATTTAGAAGAATTTTTATTTAAATAGAAAATCCAGATGTCGCTGTTAATAAAGAAGAAAGATACAAAAAAGGGTACAAAACGAGTAGCCACATACTATCAAATATGGAAAATCGACGAATCCCAAAAAGACGTCATATGAAATATCTTTTAAAGCAAAAAAAACGAGGTCTGATTATCGAGCCTACTGATTACAAAATGTGCATTACATTAAAAAAAAAAAAATGCTGCAAATATTGATTATTTTTTCTTTTGTGCAGTTTTGGCTTCGAAAGGTGCGCTATGTTGCAAAATGATATAAGCGTCTATGAAAACACACCTGGTAAACTTTCATGCTTAGTTTTACAAATAAATATTGCACATATATGCCCTATCTACACCGAGGTACCTAATTGGTGCCAAAATGGCGTTCAGTTGCCTAACATGCTGGTTATCATATAAATGTTATAATAAATTGTTTGTTCTAAAAATATTATCATTTATTGATTGTTATATCTTTTTTAATAACAGGAAATGTTTCATTTATTCCTTTTCTTTTTCTTTTTGAAATAAATAAATAACGTGTTGTTATAGCATGCTATATGCATCTGGTAATCAAAACGATGTTTTTGCCTAATTGGCATAAAAAATCTCGCCAAACCCGGTGCTTATATGTCTAGTATATTATCTTAAGTATTTTATTTATGTATACTATAGTTGTTTTTACATACTACTTACATCTTCTGGTATATAGAAATAGGTAATTGGCTCCTTTATGCAGCATAAATTGTATAAAACTTTAAAAAATAGCCCCGTTGCCCCTTTTTGGATCGAATAAAAAAAAAAAAATCAATGTCTAATTCCAGTATTGCTCCCAGGTATGCATACATACTCCATATTTCAAAGTTGTATGCCAACAGGAAACGGATGAAAAATGGGGAAAAATGTCACATAGGCACCAGGGTACATAATGGGCGTCAAAATGGCATTATTTTACCTGAGATGGTAACCCGGCTTTATTGTCTGAGCGAAGCGAAGTCTTTATACTCAGAGATACGTAACGATATTAAAATTCAAAAAAATTCTTTCGTCAAGCAAATCTCAAAAAGTACTTGTCGGATTTTGATTCTGTTTGTACCAATAGGTACCTATGAAGGTAATCTGGTGAATGCACCTACTTTTAAAAATTAATTCCAAATAGTTTAAAAGTTATATTAAAAAAACTGATAAAAAAGCACAATTTATGTGCATACGTCACAGAAATTTGGTGAGCGTGATTTTCACCGGCTGGACATTTTCGTAGATAACCAAATCAGTACATGGGGTAAATAGTAATCATTTACGCACTCAGAAATATTGAATGCAATAAAACATTTTAAAATTTAATCGTGCAGGAAAATAAAACTGTTATTTTTTATATTAAAAAAAATGTCATAAAAACTTTGATTTTGAGATTTTGTGATAATCTCTTAATAGCATTTTTTGATCGCTATAAGAATGTTTTACATATTTCGCGTGTGAAAATTAGAAACAATTACATTTTTAAATAAAAAGTTTCTTTTATGACATCATTTTCCCTTTATATTTATTTCCATTGCATGTTTTCTTTTAACTTATATTTTGTTTGTGTATGGAAGTCAATTCTGGTCACTAATTTTTCGGCATAGATACCACAAGCGCATCAGATTTGGCGCAATTTTTTTCAAAGCCCATTTGGCGAAAACTCCCTTTTCAAATAACGCTTACATACACACTTTTAAATTATTTTCTATTTTCAAAAAGAACTTACAGTAAATAAAATAATAATAATAATTAATAACTATAAAAAGAAATATTTTATATAATTAAAACAAGGAAGTGAAAGTAAATAAACATTTTATGAGTAAATAAACAAATAATAAATAAATAAAGCCGGGTTACCATCTCAGGTAAAATAATGCCATTTTGACGCCAATTATGTACCCTGGTACCTATGTGACATTTTTCCCCATTTTTCATCCGTTTCCTGTTGGCATACAACTTTGAAATATGGAGTATGTATGCATACCTGGGAGCAATACTGGAATTAGACATTGATTTTTTTTTTTAATTCGATCCAAAAAGGGGCAACGGGGCTATTTTTTAAAGTTTTATACAATTTATACTGCATAAAGGAGCCAATTACCTATTTCTATATACCAGAAGATGTAAGTAGTATGTAAAAACAACTATAGTATACATAAATAAAATACTAAAGATAATATACTAGACATATAAGCACCGGGTTTGGCGAGATTTTTTATGCCAATTAGGCAAAAACATCGTTTTGATTACCAGATGCATATAGCATGCTATAACAACACGTTATTTATTTATTTCAAAAAGAAAAAGAAAAGGAATAAATGAAACATTTCCTGTTATTAAAAAAGATATAACAATCAATAAATGATAATATTTTTAGAACAAACAATTTATTATAACATTTATATGATAACCAGCATGTTAGGCAACTGAACGCCATTTTGGCACCAATTAGGTACCTCGGTGTAGATAGGGCATATATGTGCCATATTTACTTGTAAAACTAAGCATGAAAGTTTACCAGGTGTGTTTTCATAGACGCTTATATCTTTTTGCAACATAGCGCACCTTTCGAAGCCAAAACTGCACAAAAGAAAAAATAATCAATATTTGCAGCATTTTTTTTTTTTAATGTAATGCACATTTTGTAATCAGTAGGCTCGATAATCAGACCTCGTTTTTTTTGCTTTAAAAGATATTTCATACGACGTCTTTTTGGGATTCGTCGATTTTCCATATTTGATAGTATGTGGCTACTCGTTTTGTACCCTTTTTTGTAACTTTCTTCTTTATTAACAGCGACATCTGGATTTTCTATTTAAATAAAAATTCTTCTAAATACAAAGAATTTTGTTAAAATAAATAAATAATAGGAAATGCGGACATCTATTGCTCAAAACACAAAATTTTTCCTATTGAGTTAATAAAAATCAGTAAAAACATAATTTTTATGATAATAAAAAGGTGACTTATGTAATAACAGAGTTATATATTATGTACGTTATGGATTAAGTATGAATATTTCAATGAAAAGTGATATTTCAAAAGTATTATGAAATTAGTTAAAAACCATTTATTTTAAACTAAATGAATAAAAGATTTATATTTTTAATGAAATAAATGGGATTTGAAAAATTATTGGAAATTTATCACCATAGATGTATCAATATTACAATCAGTACCTTGTATGCAAAATGGAACAATTAGCAATACTTTTTGTACCCGAAAAATGGTCGTTGCTTTTTTTAAGGTTAAAAAGTAGATTACTTAATATTCCTATATAGAGATGCCAAACCCTCGCTTATTGCATAGCAGAATTTTCTTATAGGAAAAGTTATTTTTTAAATCCGCAGAATGTTCCAATTTAATAAAACATTTTCTGAATTAAAATACCGGTACCCAAAATGCCGGAGACTTGGCAGCTCTGTCTATAACATTTTAATTAATCACGGTACTTTTTTAATTGGATTCAAATTTAGTGAAGACAACGTTTTTTGGTCGAAAGCAGCTTTTTTCCACATGTGTAACTACGATACAATTCCTTGATGTTGACTTATGAATGTTTTGCTTATGCTATTATTGCTTCCTCTCATTTATTTATTTGAATTTTAAATAAGATGGCTCAAAATCGTATTTTTTAAATATACGGAAAAAAAAATGCATTTCGAGAGAGGGCGAAAAGGACAATATTTGGCGATTTATTACCTGCGTTTGGCTAAGTGTCTTACTACCTTGTATTTAATATTCTTCACAATACTTCGCTGTTATATGGACTTAGGCGCTTTTATAAAAAGTTTGACGTAATTCGGGCTTAAGAAAGTGAGTTTTTTACTGAATAATACAAATAAATGAAAAATGAATACTAAGAAATACTAATAAAAGAAAAATGAAGCATTATATTGATCTATGTATATTTAAAAATTCATCTGCTAGCACTAATTAGATAATTTATGTCTTTATGTGTATATAATAGGAGATAAATAGCTTTTTATTCTGTATTTCTATGCTATAAAGCATTAACGTTTGTGTGTTTTTTATTAGCATTGGGAGTACCTAGCCGATTTAAAAAATAATGTCGGCAAAAAATGTTGGTAACCATCTTTGCTGCAAAATATACTATATTTTGCGTAGGAACAATAATCACCATCAATGCACGAGCAAAAAAAGTTCTAAAATTGAGAATTCTTTGATGTTGATATGACTAAAAATTTAAAATCTTTTTTTTTTTTTTTTTTTTTTTTTTTTTTTTTTTTTGTGGCAACTTTTAAGATATAATATTCTCGTTATGAACGATTTCTAAAACATTCGACAATTTAATTTCACATATTAAACATTTTTTTTCTAGAAAAAGTTTTAAACCCAATTTATTGAGAATATTGAAATTTCTAAGATACTGTTGGGGTCATAAACTATAACTTTGGCATCACAGTAACTTATAAGATGTAAGTGCTCGTTTAGGACAAATTTTTAAAAAAGGATTCCTTAACTCTTATCGACAACCTCGTTGCATCCGTGGAAAACAGATATTCAACATTATAAACTATTCGGAAGGATTTCACACCATATAAAATAAACTCCATTTCTCTTCAAACATAATAGTTTATGTTATTTATAGTTTCTCAAATCGGTGCGAGGCTTCTGTTTATGCTCATGACATCATTTCAAAGTGCTATATTTCCAATATAGGGAAATTTGGTGTTTTATTTTCTGTATTACTTTTAACATTTTGCATATTTCCAATTTTATATCCATGCATGGTTTACTTTTCTTTTATAAAAATAGTATATGCAACAAGATTTTGTAGTTCTACGATTCGATATGCTTATTTTCATCATTATATTTTATCAAAATGAATGACCAATTAAAGGTAACATCTCATTTTCTTTACTTATCGCAAGTTATTAAATGTGTATTCTCAGCAATATCGCTCAGACTAATCCCTCTGAGGGAAGTCCTAGTTTATTTATTATTTGTTTATTTACTCATAAAATGTTTATTTACTTTCACTTCCTTGTTTTAATTATATAAAATATTTCTTTTTATAGTTATTAATTATTATTATCATTTTATTTACTGTAAGTTCTTTTTGAAAATAGAAAATAATTTAAAAGTGTGTATGTAAGCGTTATTTGAAAAGGGAGTTTTCGCCAAATGGGCTTTGAAAAAAATTGCGCCAAATCTGATGCGCTTGTGGTATCCATGCCGAAAAATTAGTGACCAGAATTGACTTCCATACACAAACAAAATATAAGTTAAAAGAAAACATGCAATGGAAATAAATATAAAGGGAAAATGATGTCATAAAAGAAACTTTTTATTTAAAAATGTAATTGTTTCTAATTTTCACACGCGAAATATGTAAAACATTCTTATAGCGATCAAAAAATGCTATTAAGAGATTATCACAAAATCTCAAAATCAAAGTTTTTATGACATTTTTTTTAATATAAAAAATAACAGTTTTATTTTCCTGCACGATTAAATTTTAAAATGTTTTATTGCATTCAATATTTCTGAGTGCGTAAATGATTACTATTTACCCCATGTACTGATTTGGTTATCTACGAAAATGTCCAGCCGGTGAAAATCACGCTCACCAAATTTCTGTGACGTATGCACATAAATTGTGCTTTTTTATCAGTTTTTTTAATATAACTTTTAAACTATTTGGAATTAATTTTTAAAAGTAGGTGCATTCACCAGATTACCTTCATAGGTACCTATTGGTACAAACAGAATCAAAATCCGACAAGTACTTTTTGAGATTTGCTTGACGAAAGAATTTTTTTGAATTTTAATATCGTTACGTATCTCTGAGTATAAAGACTTCGCTTCGCTCAGACAATTACAAAGCAACATTTTTTATAAAAAGTAAGATTACTTTTCAGAAATTGGTAGATATTTTGAATAAATGAATTCCGTATAGTGACACTAGTCGATTCATATATTACGTTAGTTCCACAACAGATTGTTTGGTGCTTCCATCAATTGCATTTTTAATGAATATTAAAATATTATTAATATATAGATCAATTATTTATTTCTTTTCTCTTTTTAAACGTTAACTTTCCCCAAATTAATATTGCATGAAAAAAATCATAAAAAAGAAAAAGAAATTAAAAAAAGATAAAATTTAAAAAATACTGTCGATTTAGAAATGCAGTTCAGAGAAAAGTCAGTTTATTAACAAAAGAAGCCTTCATACAGAGAGAGAGAAAAGAAGTTTCATATGATTAAAATTATGAGTTAATTTGGAACATGACTTATTTTAGCAATATTTTAAGTAATGAAAAGAAAAAAATATGCGTTAAAAATCATTCTATTTAATAATCGGGTAAGCGTATTATTTTCCGCAAAGTAGTAATATAAATCTTGTGCTTCCATCTGAGAACAATATACTTGAATAGAGCTGACATTTTCCCTAAAGTAGAGAAACTTTTTCAATCTTTTTATCTGAAATTGTTTTCACTGCAACTTTCGAAAAGTAATTTCCCACCTATTTATTATTAAATCTTTTTATACTAAAATGAGCCTAAATTTTTTGTACTAAAATGATGGTTCGCAAATATTAACTTCAAATATTCAACTGTGTGGAGTTTTTTTTTTTTTCTTCTTTAATTTATTTTTCCTGCAGCTATACATTTCATCAGAAGACAGCGATATTGAATAAAACAAATTCAAATACAGAATTTTACTTTACACAAAATTGGAATGCAGAATTTTTCGTTATAATAATAATAATAATAATAATAATAATAATAAATCCGATTCAGTTCAAATGCATCAAATGCAATTGGAATTAAAAATTTTAGCAATATTAATGCAAATAACCCTATACTGCAACTTCTATCAATCGTTTGTCACATGAAAAATTATCTGAGGATATGTTCTCCCCAAAACTAATATATATATATATATATATATATATATATATATATATATATGTATATATATGTACATATTAGTACCCCCAGGGCTTCCTATAAAGAGAGTATTCGATGTGTATGGGTATTATACGCGATTCCCAATTTTTATAGACAGAGATGATGCGTAGAATTTATTATTTGCATTATTTAAAAATATAATCTAAAAATACTATGAACAATAATGTTGTATTTGTGGCGGCCAAATATCAGCACGAGGGATATAGGCCCTATGGGAGAACGGGGATGATTTTGTTGAATTAGAACAGGTTTTTTGAAAAATGTAATTTAACAAACGACAACTGCAATTTGGTTTGGTTTATTTTATGACGGCCGATTATCAACACGTGGAATACAGGCTTAAAAAAAAGGGAAAATTCCCTTCGTGGGAGTCTTTCTAAAGGCAATCCTAGGTTCAAAGAAAACCACAAAAAACTCCGAACGATTAGGTCGACGACCGTGATTGATTTCGAACCCAGCACATACAATCTACCAGATTAGAGAACAGAAAATCTCAGCCACTGGTGGGGCTGAACAATAAAGTTACATAAAAGAAGTGGCTCGCTGTCTGATTTTTGTTAGTTTAACAATATAATTCAGGGTAGACACCGACCCGGGAGTTTTTCAAGGATAAAAACCAGACTATTCTTATATAAGAGTGAGCTTTATATATTCTCGCGAAAAACGCAAACGAATTATTTTATAAAAGAATTACTGGTACTTTATTTGAAAAATTGCCTGACCGGTCTCTGGGCTACAATTATTAAGCACCTCAGCGCCCGTGAAATGATTTATTCGTTCTCAACGGCATACTTTTTTACTGCAAAAGCATCGTTATTTAAATTAATGTAATTCGACAGAAATGTGCAGTTTTAAATCAATCAGTGATATTTAATACTCTAAAGGATTATATTCATACAGGTAATAATGTTTTATATATCAAGATGAAAATATTCCTTTTTTTAGCATTTAATAATAATTACAGTAAAAACACCATTACAATTTACATTTTTGTTCGGCGGTTAGAGGTTCAGATTGAAATGCTTTCTTTTGCCACAGGCACCACCAGTAGCCAAAAGCTTCTGTTCTCGAAGCTCGTAGACGATAGATTTTGGGACAGAATATAATCGCGCCCGTCGGCTTAAACGTTGGCAATTTCTGAGGTTTTCCTCGAACCATGGATATCTGTACATAAATACTGGTTACGTTGATTTAAAAAGGTCTTCTCAATCGTTCTTTTTCAATTTATTGACGGTCCCCTATGGAGTTTCGGGACAAAATCTTCTCGGAAATGTATGACCTGTACTACTATGTTTACACACTCAGAGTTTAACGATAATTCCTCATGTATTTGTCTTGATATTTAACAAAATGTCTAAAATCGCAAGTGGCCGATCACTTTTGGCCATATATATATGTATATATTAGATTTTTTTATTTTGCAATAAAACCGAATAGTTTGTCCTCTAAACGTAGGCATAACCTTTAGAGGAAGAAGGATCTTAATCTTTAAAACAGTTGGCCTTGAAGTTATTCATCCAAAGATTAATGTTTTCAAATTATTCCGCCCTCTAACGATATATATACAATCATCTGAGTAATTGTACGCCCATCATGCTCATATGCCCCTCCCCTCTTTGTTGCCGGATTACAAATTTAAAATCTTAAAATACTTTTAACTGTCTCGATTGTTTGTTTTTTCGTAACTGCAAGTAAATAATCAAATCATAACCAGATGCAAAAACATGACTTTCAACTTCAATAATATTGAATAAAGTTTTACATTTTAGTTCAATAAGTTATTAGTAATTAAATAATACAACTATGTTGTATAAGTTACCATAAATCAAAAGATCACGGGAACACACTTCGGGGATTAAATTTTAACGTGCCGTCACCAGCAACATGAAAACGTGTCAGTAAGGGCACAAAGTCACAAAATAGAAGTAAGAATTGAGCAGAGAGCTTGCAAAAAAAGCGACAAAGAAATGTGGTGCTAACTAGTTAATGCAATGTATTGTTATTTAATTGTGTTTATATTTTGTTGTGTTGTTACTATTTTTTTATTACTTTCTTCTATCTTCAATAGAAGAAAGTATTGTAATCGAAATTTTTTCGACTTCCGGTTTTCGACGGATTTACACGTTTTAGGGGTCAGAGATTCCAAAAAACATGTTTTTACAAAATGTCTGTCTGTCCGTGTGCTGTGTGTGTGTGTCTGCGTGTGTCTGTGTGTCTGTCTGTATGTCGCCATTCTACCATCAAAAAGTGCATAAAGTTATGGATAGAATTGAACCAAATTTTTTGTGAATGTTTTTGGCTGTGGCAAGCAGGTCCTCCTTCAGTTTTGAAATATTCCGCCGGAAGGGAGCGCTGCAATCGCGATTTTTGTGCCATTTTCAATATTGTACCGACCAAAAGTATATGAAGTTATGCATCGAATTGAACCAAATTTTTTGTGTATGTGTATGACTATGTCTAGTTGGTCCTCCTTGAATTAAAAAAATCCGCCGGAAGAGGGCGCTGCAATCGCGATTTATGTGCCATTTTCAATATTGTACCGACCAAAAGTATATGAAGTTATGTATCGAATTGAACCAAATTTTTTTTGTATCTGTATGACTATGTCTAGTTGGTCCTCCCTGAATTAAAAAAAAATCCGTCGGAAGGGGGCACTGCAATCGCGATTTTTGTGCCATTTTCAATATTGTACCGATCAAAAGTACATGAAGTTATGCATCGAATTGAACGAAATTTTTTGTGTAAGTGTATGGCTGTGGCTATTTGGATCGCCCTGAATCTAAAAAAAATCCGCCGTAAGGGGGCGCTGCAATACCGAATTTTATGCCATTTTCAATATTGCACCACAAAAAAGTGTATGAAGTTAGTTCTAGAACTGAACTAAACATTTTTTATATGATTATTTTTTGGTAAGACCAGTAGGCCCTCCCTGAATTTGAAAAAAAAAATCTGCTTATCATTCTATTGTCCATCGGCTCGTGCAGAGACGGAAATTTGTTTTTACTCCGATTAATTGATTGAAACAGAAATTTAAGATTAAAATCAAAGTTGGTAAGGTATTGAATTAAAATTATTAAAGCATTAAAATGAGTAACTATTTTTTTTAATATTAAAATGTATGTATGAGATAGAAGAAAGTTTTGGGATTTGCACATCCAACTAGTTTATCGCATATACGTATTTCAGTGTTGTTTCATTTATTTATATTAGTATCCTACACATAAAATAATCGTTGCTTACAGTTATATTTTTTTAAATGTAAGATTCCTACCCTCTACTGATACGTAGTAGTTATAATTAAAAAAATTATGTATTCCTAAAAGGCCGCACTTTTTAAAAATTTTGCTTTTGAATTTACATATACTGAACTGAATTCAAAATATGGAATCAATTTTACTTTCTTTGAAATAGTTTTTTTTATTGTTTTTAGTCCTTACAATACTTAAATAAGTAATTCTGTGAAAAAGTATGTAATAATAATCAAAACACCATGTTGCTGCATGTACTCACAGTCCCCTAATTACCTTTCTGCGTTTAAAAAATTATATGACACTATTTGCCTTCCTAAAATGCATTAAAGTTCATATTTACATTAAAATACCGTCCATTCCCTTAACCTCAGATTTGTGCAGTAAGCAGCGAGAGCGAGGGAGGAGCTACTTCATTGAAACGCAGTTATTGTGTGCAAACTTCTTCAACTGAATGATAGCATGTGGCAAAAATTTTTGGACCATCTTGTTTAAAAGATGGATGTACAGTAAGTTTGATTTCCAAAAGTTTCCACATCCCAGAAAAGATTAGAACTCTCAGTAACTCGTATGACTAATTTTATAAGAATCAACAAGGCGAACTTAATGCCGTATAGGCGTTCACCTGTTATTCAATTAATATAGATAGTGAATCTACAAATTATAAACCTCACTTTTTTTTTATTTCAAAAATATCTTTTATTTTTACTGGTGTGAGTGTATAATTTGTTTTGTTTTCTTAATTTTGATTTATGTAGTTCACCGAATTTAAAATTCATCGATTCAATTCCGTACCATTAATTCTGATTTTTTTTTTCAGAGTGCTAATATCTTCCACCATATATTTCAGAAATTCTGGACATACTATATCTTTCAACCCAATATTGTTTTTCATAACAGCAAAACAAATCTGTTATGAAATTATATCTAATGGAATTTCAAAAGTTAAATACTTTGTAAATTATTAAAGGTACGTATATATTAAGACACGAAGGATCACTATTAATGCAATAATTCAACAATCAGTGAATCCTGGCCCTAGCTTACATAACATGGGCCAGGATTCGAACTTGTGTCAGAGAGTATAGTGCTGTTGCTCTGTTGTATTAATTATGATTATGTTCGTCTTAATATATAGGTATTTTTGACAATTAATAAATTGAATTCAGACGTTAATTTATCTGTTCTTTGTTAATGTTTGAAAGAACTGTAGATAAGAGGTGAGATATTTCTTTAGGCGCCTGAAAATTGTCCCCATTTCAAAATTGACCTGCAGGCTCGAAACAAAAATTGCAAAAGTAAGTATAATAAATATATTTCTTCCTTGAAGCTTTGATATCATTTTAATATTTTACCGTCGTACTTTCGGTACTGATTATCTTTGGTAATAATATTTATTATCTTTATTCATTCGAAAATTGCATCGCATAGTTTGAAATTTTTTATATACTACTTTTCAATTCGTAAAATTCTTCTTTAATCGTAAAAGTCATAACGTTAAAATTTCTGCTAAGCATTAAACAGAATTATATATTTTTTGAAATCTAGTGAATAATAACAGAAATAACGGAAAATAGAATTTTTCACATCGATATAAATAATTATTAATAATTTTTTAACTATTAAATATCAAATTTGAAATACTGCAATTACATAAACAATCGGAAAGCTCAATATTGTAAATAGGAACACAAGCCAAATTAGGAGATTAATAAATTCACTATAAATAATACATAACCCCCCCCCCTTTTTCTTTCTTTCTTTCTTTTTTTTTTAATTTAACAGCAGTACAAAATTAATACTTTTTTCCTTTCGTCTTATTGTGACATTGCGATGAAATTTCTGTATTCCTTCAACTTAATTCCCAGCAAATCCTTTAAAAATTGAATACGGATTCCATTCGAGAAGGTACTGAAACTATTCCGAAATTTCCATACATTTAAGGAAGTCTTCTTTAGTTCCCTTTGTTATTTTAATGATATTGGGTAACTTGTACAAGAGGCATTACATTTGTCCCATACGTCCGGAAAGTCAAAAATTCCGCATACAAGTTCCTTCCAAAATATTTATCACACTCAAGGACCATTCAGTATGAGTAAATGCGTGTGCATTAAAATATCGATTTGGATGTGGGTGGAGCTATGATGGATGAAACTGAAGTATACCGTACGGAAATGAATGAGTGGGGTAAGAGCATTACTGTCTCAATATTTTAAAAGGAACAGTTAGGGAATCCGATCCCCTTTGACGTCACTGAAGAAGATTACTCGCTTGATGACCTCGCAACTATCTATTTCCCCGCCCTTGTACCAGTTCTCAGCAAACTGTCGTTTAACGAACCTCGTGTTTCACATTCTGTGGATTTATTTCTCGAAATTTGATTTAGTTTAATTTCAAGAAAAAATTATCAAGTGACTACTTTATCCAGTGTAAATTTTTCGTTTTATGTTCAATCTTTTCAATGTGTGCTTAACGCGTTGAGTTACAAGGTGTTTGACACCGAAACTGAAAATAATACATATAATGCTTTAAGTAACTATTAAGAAAATATAATCCTGTATTAAATAAATGTTAAATAAATTTTAAATAATTTTTCAATGATAACTTAAAACGATTTTAGCTTTATATCTTATTTTTAACTGTCTGTCACTGGTGAATGACGCTGCCGAGACGGAGAGTTCGGCGTTAGTCACCGATGAGTGACGTAGCAGTCAACGTGTTAAATAAAATTTTCTGATCTAGTTTCAGGATTTATTGCCTGTAGCAATTTTTTTCCGATTTCTGACATTCACGTCTAAAGTATTACTTGATTTCAGCTTATGATTTTTTTTCCAGTAGCTATTCAAATGTTTTATACGTGTATAGAAAAAAAATATTTTAAAAATTTTGTTTTTAAAAGATGAGTAATAAAAGAGCGTTGATACTTTTGTTTCATAACTATGAATGAAGTTACCTCAAATAATTTAAATAAATTGTTAGATGCCGTTTGACATTAGAAGGAATATTTTTAAAAATGTTTAGATAAGAAATTCGTTATTATATGAACAATTTTTTTTTTCAATTCCACCAAAAAAAAAAAAAAAAAAAAAAAAAAAAAAAAAAAAAAAAAATTAAAGTATTTTGGTGATGTGATTACAAATTACTAGTTTTTTCTAACATTTTAATTATACCGCTTGGGCTCTTTCATATAGTTTCTAGAATTTTTTTTTATGAACTATTTAATAAATATGCCTGCATTTTGTCAACATAAAAATTCATGTGTTTTTGTTATTTATTTTAGTTTGTAATTTAATGTTTGCTATGAAATTTTTTTTGTGTATGTATAAGAAAATAAGCAGATTACGTTTAAAAACACTTAATTTCAGACATAAATTTCAAATATGAAACAAATAAAAAATAATTACAAATAGTAATCATGAAGTATTCTATTTTATATTATTGTTTACATAAGCACAGTTTTTAAAAACTGTTTTTATTATTTTACTTTATATAATCTTTTTTAAAAACCATTAATAGCCTTCTTTGTTAATTTTTTTCTCTTAATTTATTTGAAATTATTTTATATATTTAAGAAGAAAAAAAAATTCCTTATGTTTATCAGAAAGAATGTAATTTGGCAAGAATTTAAATAGACAATGCGGGATTTCTTCCCCCCTTCCCCTCATTAGATGAAATCAAGAAGCACTTTAGACGAGAATGTCTAAAATTAGGAGATATTACGATAGACAAATCACTGGAAATAAATTTGAAAATTTTAATCATAATTAAAGATTATGAATAGTAATAATGCTTATTAATAATATAATAATGATGAGGAATATAATACAAATAGTAATACTGATGAATAATATTATCACTTAATAATCTTTTCTTTGAATTCTATGTACGTAAACAAGATATGATTCATGACATTCATTTACTCATATTAGGCAGTCGATTCATTTAATGAATGTTGTTGGACGTATCGCTCGGCATACATACTTCATCGTTTTTTTAATCTATATACATAAAAGAAAGTCTGGATTTCGTATTAATCACTGCACAAAAAAATCTACCGAACCGAAAATCTTGAAAATTGGGGTAAAAATACTTCTTGTAACACCGAGTGCCGCTAAGAAGATTTTTTGGAAAATTCCACCCCTAAGGAGGGTAAAATAAAGAACAAACTTTTAAAAATTCTTTAAAAATCAGCTTTTGTAATTATTTTTCAACTGATAACATATTTTAGTGTGTTTTTTCATGCTGAATCGAATGGTATTAAACAAATTCTTTTAAAACTCATAGTTTGTGAGATACTTCAAATTTCCTAATTTGGCAATGTCTTCAGCGCATAAACCTGAAATTTTCAATCCTTATCTATCCTTCTATAGTAAAAAAAAACTAGCCTTAAAAGGAATGACTCCTGGAATGATGCTGATGTGGAAGATTTCCGGAACTAACGAATCCGGGTTGTCCACTCCTTCCATGAGTCGAATAGACCAATCAGGAAAGGGCTCCGTCTATGCATCGCCATATGGGTTACCATAAAGAGAGGAAAGGTTACCATCGCCAACAATCGCCAAGTTTATCGCCAACTTGGCGATATATCGCCAAATTTGGCGACCAAAATTAGTTGTCAAAAGTGACGCCAACTTGGCGATAACTGTAATATTTCGCCAAATTTTTAATTTCTTTACAACATCAGTCGTTTGATACATCATTTGAGAGGTTTGCAACTGCTTATTCATTTAAAGGATGTCTTGTGTGTTATCCCCCATTCTGCTCCCCAGGGGGGACACATTTTTAATTTCTTTACAACACCAGTCGTGTTACACAAGATTTGAAAGGTCTGCAACTGCTTATTCATATTATGGATGTCTTGTGTGTCACCCCCACACTCTGCTCCCCCCAGAGGGGTCACATTTTTAATTTATTTAGAACACCAATTGTGTGACGCATCATTTGAGAGGTCTGCAACTGCTTATTCATACCATGGGATATTGGCGAGCGCAGCAAGCAGGGGTAGCCAATAATTTGGAATCGCGAAGCGATTACGCGGGGGGTTGGCGAGCATAGCGAGCAGGGGGGCGGGGCCCCCCTAGTATATATAAAAGAAAGTCTGGATTTCGTATTAATCACTGCACAAAAAAATCTACCGAACCAAAAATCTTGAAAATTGGGGTAAAAATACTTTTTGTAACACCAAGTGCCGCTAAGAAGATTTTTTTGGAAAATTCCACCCCTAAGGAGGGTAAAATAAAGAACAAACTTTTAAAAATTCTTTAAAAATCAGCTTTTGTAGTAATTTTTCAACTGATAACATAATTTAGTGTATTTTTTCATGCTGAATCGAATGGTATTAAGCAAATTCTTTTATATCCCATAGGTTGTGAGATACTTCACATTTTCCTAATTTGGCGATGTGTTCGGCGCATAAACCTGAAATCTTCAATCCTTATCTATCATATATATATTATAAAGCAGAAGTTCTGAAACTTCGGCTCGAGTGTTTTCAAAAACTACCCGATGGAATTTTTTTTTTTTTTTTTTTTTTTTTTTTTTTTTTTTTTTTTTTTTAGATTTCATTATTCGATAGGAAATATTTTTGAGGAGGTTTGTGATTCAAATATGCAGAGATAACTCTGATTTTTGGCAATAAATTTCGTATTTTTCGGTTATTTTTGACGAAAGAGTTGCCAATAGCTATTTATTTGGCGAAAATAATTTACTAAAAAAACTGGAATGACTATATTTATTGGGCAGTAATATAAATATCTATCAATAAAAGCAAAAAATAAATACTAATAGTAATTTGAAAAAAAAAAAAAAACCGCTTAAATGAGGTAAAGTATTAAAAAATATATATGTAACTTAAAAATGAAAGAAATATTTGTAATGCTTAAAAAATAACTCATCGTGAAATATTACAATTGATACAACAATTGGTGCCATATCGCTTGCTTTTAGAAATTGATTTTCCGTATGATATGTTTTACAGCAGAAAAGAACAGACCTGATTATAAAAGTAATTATAAATTGTGAGTTATATATTTGTTTCTTTGTGATTTTTATTTTGCTTTTGTCGCCAAAGATGCAAGCCAAAAATGCATATGTCTGACGTTAGATTGTTGATGATCGCAATAATGTTTTTTCAAGTGTAGCTAATTTTTGGAGTATATTTTAATATTCAATTATAAATTATGTATCTAACAGTTTGTATTTTAGAAATTGGAATCAAATATTTACATTTTAGCTTTAGTGTGAATTTCCGCCACACATATATATTGTAAATTAATGTCATACTTTTTCAAAAGTTTTTCTCCGTAGTTTTGAAGAATTCGATCAATGAATGTAACTCATTTTTTAGCAAACTATTTTTTTTTGTTTATTTATTTTTTCTTGCGCCATTTCGTCAATTTCACATACAGGAAAATTACAGTTTTAAAATTTAGAAACTGAAGAAGGAATAATACAATTCAATGTAAGTTTATGAAATTATGCGTTATTATTATTGATAAATTCAACATTTTCACATAAAAAATGACTTCTGTAAAAAAATTACAAGTTTTTTTTTTAATTAGCCATTTCTTCTTCGATTTTCTGCATAATTCCCCTTAGTTAGATAATATTTAAAATCATATTAAACTAATCTTCGATAATTGAGTGTCGCCAAATGGCAATTTATTAGATTATTGGAATTTTTTTTGCACAGATATCATATACGCACCGAGGTAATTAACGGACTCTAAATTGATGTTACTTTACCTGACATGGCAACCCGACTATTGTTATTTATTTATTATTAAAATGTTTATTTACTTCCATGACCTTCTTTAAATTTATTTAAATTGTTTTGTTCCATACTTATTAAAATAATATCCCGTTAAGTTTATCCGGTCGACCATAAAACTTTCGCCATATTATAAGATTAAATGCCAATAATGGATTATCGTGAATGTCACATTCAATGTTATTAATTAAGATACACGTGTTTAAAATGTCATTAAGGGATTTTTTTTCGATTTATTTTTGTATTTTTAGTAAAATTCTACTAAGTCTTTTGTTTTTTCGTGATTTATAATAAAATTTATGTTAATATATATAATTTGGCTATTAGTTTGGCTATTTATTCAATAACCGAGATCAATTGTTGTAGTACGTTAATGCACTTGTTTATGAACTAAAAATTAAAAAAAAATATTATATTTACATCAGTAAAATATATATAGGTTATTTTTAATAATCAAGAAATGTGTTTCCTATTACTAAACAAAATACAAGATTCAGTAACAAGTTAAAATATCGAGTGAGCGTAAATACCTCCTCGTAATATCTCTAACATTAGCACGGTCCCGCCTGCTTCATCTCTTTTAACATAATACACTATGAAAGCTTTAAATCAACTTGTCCTATGAGAAAGCCACCGGACAAGCTGCAAACTGGATTGTGACGTCACTATTTATATTTTCCAAAGGATTTTTCGTTAAATCAGCTTTCGTTAAAATCAGCTTTAAAAATCGATATTGACAATATATTGTCAATATCGATTTTTAAAGCTGATTTTCGAGATACAAATGTCTCGAAAAGATAACCAACAAGCACAAATTACATAAAATTCAAAATGGTCAGAATTTACTACATTCATAGTATAAAAGTTGGTTGTTTTACTGACACCTGAAGAAAAAAGGAGAGGAAATTGAAGTACTTTTGATGCATACCCGAATAAAAATGAATCCTATCATCATTTCAATAACAATATTTAATAAAGATAATCAAAGAATAAATCAGTTCACTTTAAAAAGAAATAATATATTTTCTTTTTGAAAATATGTAAATCCAAATTTCAAGTTAGGTTTAAAAAAATATATATGTATATACTTCAGATTCTATTCTTTACACAAATTTGATTTTATTTATTTATAAATTTTTCTGAAAGTAAAATCTCTTAAACTTGAAAAACTGCAATATATGCTTCGTTGTGACATTTATAGACATTTATATGATTATATTAAACAAGATTATGATAATATTATTACATTTAGTAAGCGAATATCAATTACATTTATATGACATTTGCTTACTTTAATAGTAACTCGATGGATTATTTAATCTCATACATTTAAATTTTAAGAAGCATAGTGTGAAAATATTGCTGCGAAAATCTAATTATAAAAAAATAAATACTGTCCAATTTTAATTTCAAGCCCCCCCCCTTGTTTTAACGAAAAATCTTTTTAGATTCGTTTTAAAATTCTTGTTTAAACGGACACGAGAGGAAATTTTTGTTGTAAAAATTTTAAAATTTGTTGAAAAATTTTCTCTAGAGATTTCTCTAGAGAAAAACATAGACCGGTGCATGTGTAGTACTGTAATTAATTTAACTAAATCGCTATAAAAAAAAAACTTATAATAAACAAGCATGAAAATGATACTTTTTTAATAGAAATGATTTTTTGTAATCTTATTTTCACAATCTTAATGAGAGATGGACCACAAAAATTAAAAATTTATGTGTCTGTTTTGAAAACATAGCTCGACCAAATAGATTTATATAATATCTGAAATAAATAAGTTTTTTTTTTTAATGTTTATACATTTAAAGGCAAAATGTGTAAATGCTTTTTGTAGCTATTAAAATTAAGGTTGCATATTAAATAGAAATATTGATTCTAAAAAAGAGCAAAAAAGAGTTAAGGCTGATGAATAAATCTATAATAATAGTTAATAAAATTTACCCATTTTAATTAATTAAAATTTTTAGTAATATTAATGCAAACTGCTCTACAGCATAACTGCTGTCAATGGTTTATTGCATGTAGAATTATCTGGGGATCTATTTTCCCTAAAACAAAAAAAAAAAAAAAAAAAAAAAAAAAAGTAAACGAGATGAACAAAAAAACTATCGGAAAAAAGTGAGAAAAAACTGTTTCTAATGCTTTTAAAAAATGTAATTTAGTAAATTACAACGACTATTTGGAAAATGATATTTTCAAAGACTAAAAATTTTAAAGATTTATAAATAAATTCTATATTTAATTTAATAATAATAATAAACAACATTACCAATCATCATTTTTATGATGATCATAACGAGTCATATATTACGTACGCCATGCATTAAACATTAATATTTTTAGATCAACGATTTAGAATTTTCGGAACTGCAAATTTTTAAACTTCTAAACATCGCACACTTTAAATTTTTACACCTTTACGTAAAGGACTTTTAAATGTGTTTGAAATCTTTAACGTAATTTTTTTCCTTCAAATTATTTCTTTTTTTAAAGTTTATGTTATTTTTTATTTTTATTTTTATTTATTTATTTATTTTATTTTATTTATTTTATTTATTTATTTAATTGTTTTATTTATTTATTTATTTTATTTTATTTTATTTTTATTTGTTATTGTGGCAACATAAGTATTCCATTTTTAGACATGAAACATAGACCAATTAGAAAATGAATAAAATAAAATAAGTTGTAAAAATCAACCTATAAAAAGATTCATTTTTCTCAGTTCTCTACCGAGGATAACATCAATTTTTCAAATAGTTAAAAATTATAGTGAAATAAAAAAGATAAAGTAGGTAAGCGAAGCAATACGGCCAACAACTTTTAGTAAACGAGTCGGAAGACTAATATGAGCGGCCAAATTACATGAATCCTATCTTATTTACATGCATGGAATTCGAAGAAAAGATTATTAAGTGTTCTTACCATTCATCAGTGTTATTATTAGTATTATTATCATCATGATTAATATTATATAATTAGTAAGCATTATTATTCATCAAAGATAAAATTCTATGGGTATTGTTATATCTTTAATTATGATGAAATTTTCAAATTTATTTCCATTGATTTGTCTGTATAGTAATATCTTCTAATTTAGACATTCTCATCTAAAATGTTTCTTGATTTCATCTAATAAGCGTGCACAAAAAAAATAAAATAAAAAAATAAATAAAAAATAAAAAACGGAAGAAATACCGCATCGTCTATACAAATTATTTCTTAAACTTCATTCTGTATGATAAACATAGAGAATCATTTTTATTGTTAAATATATAAAATAATTTCAAACAAATTAAAAAAAAAAAGACTTTAATGGTTTTTAAAAAAGGTTTTATAAAAGTGAATTGACAAAAATATTTATTAAAAACTGTGCTCATATAAACAAAGATATAAAATAGAAAACTTCATGATGGCCAATTTTAAGATTATTTTTCATTCGTTTCAAATTTGAAATTTACGGTGGAAATTAAGGCTGTTTTTTAACCTAAACCGCCTATTTTTTGACACATACGGAATCTTTTTTATTCTTATATGTATGAAAAAATTACATATTTTTACAATTTGAAAAAGGCTTTTTAAAAACACATTCTACAGGTTTTCTGATGAACACAGTAATTCATTTTTCCCTCTTAATACATGAAACAATTTTATACAAATTTTGAAAAAGAAAAAAAAAGAAAGAAAAGAAAAGAAGAAACATTTATTGTTAAAAAAATGTTTAAAATAAAATAATTCAATATTACTATTCATAATTAATATTTTTATTTATTTTATGTTTGAAATTTAGGTAGGCAATTAAGGCCTTTTTTTTTTTTTTTTAAACCTAAACTACTCACATTCCGACATATACGGAATCATTTTTATTTTACATGTATGAAACAATATCGTGTTTTTACAATTAAAAAAGGTTATTTGAAAACTTGAACAACAGATTTTGAGATAAACATAGAGATTCATTCTTATCCTTAAACACATGAAACAATAAATAAATAAATAAATAAATAAATAAATAAATAAAAAAGTTTTTTTTTCCTTATTAAGAAAAGTAAGAAAGAGAATGGTTGTAGATTAAAATAATTCATTTTTACTACCCGTAATTATTTTTTATTTATGTAATATTTGAAATTTATTCAGGCAATGGCAATTAAGGCTGATTTCCAACCTAAATTACTACATACATTCTGGTATACACGGAATCATTTTTATTTTTAACCGCATGAAACAATTTCATATTTTTACATTTAAAAATAACTCCAGGAATGTGTTATGAAATTTTGTATTGTTGAATTGGATGCATATGTTGAAGAGTTTTGAGTTCTTTATGCAAAAGTATTTCATAAATTGTAGATATTCATTAATAAGAAGTCATAGATTATTGTTTGTCAAGGTATATTGTAATTAAAAAATGATTATAATAATAATAATATCATTTTTTTTAAATAAGGCAAGTAAAGAAATTCCATTTATCAATGCTCAAATAAACATACATAGCATTCATTATATTCAAACTTTTTCAAAGCAAACATTAAATTTCGAACTCAAGTAAATCATATATAATAAGAAGTTTTATACTCACAAAATAAAGTATGTTTAAGTAATTCATTTAAAAAAATCTAGAAATTATAATTAAAAAGGTAGAAATAAATAATTTGTATCCAACAAAATACTTTAAATATTTTTTTCTTTTAAGGGTGTTCTTAAATCAAAAAGAGCAACTTTGTGACATATACTTTAATTTATTTTTATTCGGAGATGCATGAAAATAGCAGGTGTTGTTATTCAGAAACTGTCTAATTACACTCATTTTTCTGGGTTTTTTTCTGTTTTTTTTTCTTCTAACACAATAGATCTTAAATAACAAGCCTTCAAAGCTGACGTTTTTGAGTACGTTTCCCGACGAAAGCAGAAAATCCAGAGAAAAACGGATGATCACGTGATCGAAATAGCTTATAACTCGATAGGTAATTTAATTATCATAAAATAGAAAAATAAGTTCGGTTCGAAATCACTTCCGTAGTCAGGCATTCCAATTTTATATCTTTCCGTTAAAAAATGAATTTGTAAATGTGTCAAAACGTTTTCCGCTTGTTGAACGGAGCAGTTGAGAACACCCTTAATAAACTAAAAAGAAAATCATTCATATAATAACGCATTTCTGAATTTCATATTACAGCATTAAAACAAAATATTTCTTCTAATGTCAAAAGTAATTTATTATTACATGAGATAACTTTATTTGAAGTTTTAAAATAAAGCTATCAACGATCCTTTTTACTGCATTGAATGATTATCTCCACACTTACGAGCTTTAAAAATCACAAATAAAATAAAAGTAAAATGAATTCCTAAACAATGTCGTTTTATACCGTATAAATGATTTGAATAGTCAATGGGGGAAAAAATCATTAGCTGAAATAAAGCAATACTTTAGACGAGAATGTCTAAAATCGGGAAAAATCACTACAGACAACACACCTTAAAAATGAATCAGAAAATTTTACTTAACACGTTGAGTACCCTTTGACTGACACTGAACTTTCCGATCAGGAAGCGTCATTCACCGGTGACAGACAGTCAAAATATGTTATAAAACTAAAAAAAAAAAAAAAAAAAAAAAAAAAAAAAAAAAAAAAAAAAAAAAAAACATTGTTTTAAGTAATTACTGAAAAATTATTTACATTTTTCTTAACATTTATTTAGTACAGGATTATACTTTCTTAATAATAACTTAAAACAATATATACATTTTTTTCAATTTCAGGGTCAGACATTGTGGCACTCAGTGTTAATACAGACTGACCGAAAATGTCAGATAAAGTGAGAAACTTATCCTTAATAAATTAGTCAATTGATATTTTTTTTTTTCAAATCAAACTAAATCAAATTTCGAGAACATAATCCACAAAAATTAAATCACAAATTTCGCTATACGGCACTCTGAAAACTGGGGAGAGAAACCAAATTACCAAAGGGTGGGGAGATAGATATTTGCAAGGTGGTCAAGAGAATAATCTTCTTTAATGACTTTAAAAGGGTTCGGATTTTCTAACTCTCCCTTCTAGAATATTGAGACGGTAATTCTCTATCACCACTCATTCATCTCTGTACGGTATACTTCAGTTTCATCCTTCATAACTCCACCCATTTCCAAATCGATAATTTATTGCATACGCCCATTCACTCATATTGAACGACCCGCCAGTGTGACAAATATTTTGGAAGCAACTTGTATTCGAAATTTTAACTGTTTCGATGTATGGGATAAATGAAATGCATTTTGTGCAAGTTACCCAATATTATAAAAATAATAAAGGGAGCTACAGGAGACTTCCTTAAATGTACGGATATTTCGAAATAGTTTCAATACCTTCTCAAATAGAATCCGTATTCCACTTTTAAAATATTTGCTGAGAATTAAATTAAAGGAATTCAGAATTTCATCGAACTATAACACATAGGGGCAGAAAAAATATTTTGCGCTATTGCTAGATTTTAAAAACTAATCGTCAATAAAAAAAAAAAAAAAAAAAAAAAAAAAAAAAAAAAAAAATAAGTGTCTTTTTGTATAATCCATTGTGAGTTTATCAATCTTCTGGTTTGTCCTTGTGTTTCTGCTTACAGTTTTAATATTTGATTGTTCAGAAATTTTTAATAATTTTTTGTTTCGATATGAAAAATTCTATTTTCTGTTATAATTATTATTCACTAGATTTGAGAAAATAAATAATTATGTTTATTGCCTTAAAAAAAAAAAAAAAAAAAAAAAAAAAAAAACTTTATGACTTTTACCATTAGGATAAATAAAAGTAGCATGCAAAAGATTTCAAACTCTGCGATGCAATTTTTGAATGAATAAAGATAACAAACATAATTATCAGTGATATAATCAGTACTGAAAGTATTACAGGTAAAATACTAAAACTGTATGAGCTCTTTTAATTTATTTTTGTAATTTTTGTTTTGGGACTACAGGTCAATTTTGAAATGGGACACTATTTTCAGGTGCCTGCAAAAATATGTCACCTTTTATCAACACGTTCCTTCAAGCATCAAGAACACATACATTAACGTCTGAATTTAATTTATTAATTGTTAAATGTATTTGTATGTTAAGACGGACATAAACACAATCAATACAATAGAGCAACAGTACGCTGTGGACCCAGCTTCCTGGCCCGGCTAATGTTTCACTCGGTGTTGGGTTATTGCATTAATTGCGATCATTGCTATCTTAATACATATTTATCTTTAATAATTTACAAATAATTGAACATTTGAAATTCCTTTAGATCTTCCACTGAAAATAAATTCGAAAGTGATTTTTTTTTTTGGGGGGGGGGTGGGGGGAGTGAGGCAATAGGTAGAAAAATATTGTTTGTTTAGTTTATTATCTGAAAAAAAATATATATATATGGTTTAATATATCAGTACTCTTTAATAAATAATAATAAGTAGTACGTGATTGAATTTGTGAATTTTGTACTGCATGAACTAACATTAAAATAACAAAAATAAAATTATTCACTCACCCCAGTAAAATTAAAGAATTACTTTTTTAATAATATTATATGTATTTTCAATAATGCGTTTTAAAGTTTTGGAGTTCTTTTTCACAACAGGTGAACGCCTGTATGGCATTAAGTTCTCCTTGTTGATATTTAAAAATTAGTAAATAGTCTACTCCTTACTCCTTGGGGTCATTGTCACACTCAATTGCACTACGCAAAGAGATAAACAAATTGAAGCTCCTCCCATACTAATAAGCGAACATCATCTACTGGCAAATTCTTTAAAAATACGTTCTGCAGGGATCTTTAAATTAATTTAAAATTTCTTTTTGCTTTAATGAAATGAAAACATTCTTCAATATGTACTTAAAATAATTATAATATTTTCTTTTTGTGACTACCCATGACATTTTCATTTTATGATATGACATAATAAGTTAGTAAATTTATAATATTTTTTAAATAAAATTAATGATAATAAAAGAGACAGAGGGAGGGATATATTTTAGTACTAAATATTTAATTTATATGCTTTAACATTGAAGTTCTGTTTTGTATCTTAAAAAAATTTATTTTCATTCTAATATTATCAATTACTTTCAAATACATTTATCCAAATCTTACTTAATTATTTGAATGATTTTTATAAATAAAATAGATTTATACAAAAGTGTTTATGAAAGAATTAACTTAACCATTTTTAATAATTTACCTGAGAGAATAAACTATCTTTCATGCAAATAAATAAAATAAAAAGAAACCCTACAAAAATGAACAATTTTTTTTATTTATTTCTGATAAATGAATTTAAATGCGAGTTAGATTTAAAATAATAATAATACATTTTTATATTTGGACTTTTTAAAAAAAAAGTAAAAAGGTGTGTTTTTAAATATATTTCAAATTTTAAATTCAAATTTAGTTTAGTACAAAATTTAAATAACACTTAGCCAACAGTATTGTAAAGTAACTGATGATTTTATTATTGCTAAAAGTTTTAATGTCTGAGAAAAATCCATGTTTAATTAGTAGTATTATTTAGGAATTCAAAGAAGAGATTTATTTGATTCATTATTTTTGCATCTCATTAAAAACAAGAAAAGCTTAATTGAAAAACCCCAGGAAGTTTATATTCATTTTAATATTATTAATTACATTTAAATACATTCATCCAAATCTTACTTAATTATATGAATGATTGTTATAAATAAAACCGACAGATTTGTACAAACGTATTTATAAAAGAATTATCTTAGCCATTTTTAATAATTTACCAGTGATAATAAATTAATTTTCATGCAAAATACAACTAAAAAAATGAACAATTTATTTAACTTATTTTTGATAAAGGTAATGGAAATTAGATAAAAATAAATAAATATATAAATAAATATATTTTTATATTTGGACTTAAAAAATAGTAAAAAAGGTTTGCTTTTAAATATATTTAAAAATTTATATTCAAATTTAATGTAGTACAAAATTTAAATAACACTTAGCTAAAATTATTGTAAAGTAACCGATTGCTAAAATTATTATGTATTTTTTATTTCTCTACTTTTTCTTTTATAAGGTATAAATTACTATGAAAAATAAGATCCCAATCGGTTCTCTAAAATGAATTTTTCTTTTTCATTAACAAGATGCAAAAATAATAAATTGAAAAAACGATCTTTCTTGAATTCTTAAGCATATAAATGAAATATTTAATTTTAAAGTATATTTCCTCTCTCTCTTTTTTAATTTCAAAGAATTTTTATGTAAATTCGCCATCTTATGATGTCATATCATAAAATGAAAATTTTATGGGTAGTCACAGAAATAAGTATATTGTTATCATTATTATTATTTTAAGTATACTATGAAAAATGCTTTTAATGAATTACTAAGAGGAAAAAGGAAATGCAAAACTAATTTGGATTTAACTTTTAACTAGATTTAACAAAAACCTTCTTACTACTTTTCTAAGCCCAAATATAAGAGCTTATGTAAACTTTTTAATGTAACACACTCTTAAATAATTATAAAGAAAAAAAAAGTTTAGAAACTTGTGCATTTTTGTTCTTATTTTTCACATTAAAAAAAAAAAACCATTTACATAACTAAACAAGGTTGTGATAAAGGTACAGTCGACTCTCGTTAATTCGAAATCGGATAATTCGAATAATTCGAAATAAACATGAAGTCCCGAAATTTTCAATGGCAGAATAACGTTAAAAACTTTCACTAATTCGAACTCATTTGCTCTTGACTTCGTTTAATTCGAACTGACGAGAATTCCGATTTTTCATTTTTCTTTTCTTTCTCACGGATTTCAAGTCATTTGAATAACTTTCTTTCTTTGATTTTTGTGAAAATTGTTCCGAACAAGTATACATATAGTCCAATGCATTTGATATCCACTTTCTTGGTGCCCTGTCTGTTCGTCAGTGACACCTCAAAATTTTCTTCCATTGTGCTTGTTTCTAATCATTTAATTAGTTTATTTATTTATACATTCTAATTTATTATTAAGTCTTTTTCTATTGATAACAGACGAAAAATATTTAAAAAACACTATAACATTAATTCCTTTATAATAGTATCATGTTAAGCATGTTTTTATTTCATATTTACCATAATTCGAACTTCGGATAATTCGAACATTTTTTGTGATCCCAACGAGTTCGAATAACGAGAACCGACTGTATTTGAAATTAACTGACAGCTAAAATTATTAGAAAGTTTTTGTTATTATTTTTTTCTATCCATCTCTCTTTTATTAAATATAAATTCAAAATATCAGAAATTGAGTTCACAACGTCCATATCGACACTATTTTCTAAAATATCTACTTAAGAAAAAAAAAGGCGGGGAAATGAGTGTGATTAACTAGTTACTGAACAACAACACCTGTAGTTTCATGCATTTCCCTCAAAATTAAATTGAAAACGACGTCATATAATTGGACTTTTAAGTTGAAAAACAATTTTATCAAGGTAAAAAAAAAAAAAACTAATGAATAAAAAAAATTTCTCAAGTAATAAAAATAATTAAATATGATTTTTCTATGAAAGGTCGTAATTTTTTTTCAATTTACTGCATGACGTCATAAACTAGTAAATCTGAAATAAATTCTCTTTAAAGTAAAATAAATAAATAAATAGAAGTAATAAATGCAAATAAATAAAACCTGTTAATATTAACAGATGCTAGTTCTTAGTCAAGATACCCATATTTTCTTAAACAAAACTTCCAATGGTAAAGCATATAAATTAAATACTTGATTTTAGCACATATCTCTCACCTCTCATTTTATATTTTTAGTTAATTATTTTCTTTTAAAGAAATTTTATTTCAGATTAAAATAGCGTATGATTTTATATCATAAAATGGAAATTTTATGGGTAGTCAGAAATGACATAATTATTATTTTAAGAATACATAAGAATGCTATTAATCTATTGTTCAGAAAAAAATGTAAAATTAATTTAAAGAATCTTTTAAAATGTTATTATTTCATGATTAACCAGTAGATGGCCCTCGTTTCTAGTGTGGGAGGAGCCTGCAGTTTGTATATCCTGGAGGTTTGTGCCACAACTACACAGTGGCGCAGCCAGGATTTGGTTCTAGGGGGGGGGGGGGGTGAGTTTATGATAAAAGGGATTATACGGCCTGTTATTTGAATCGCCGGTTAATAGAATCAGTACTAAATAAAATATTCTATGTATAATACTTAAAGTCAAAAAGCATCTGTGTGGCAGAAAATCCTCATTTTTTTAATATAATGCGTCTCAGAAAAGTAATTTAGTTCAAATAAAAAATTTTTACTTAACTAATCCATGTAATATGCACTTTTACAGTTTTAAGTAGAATTTTCGCCATTTAACTGAATCACTTTATTAAATGAAATCTGATTCAATAAAGCGGCAGATTCCGAAATGCGCTAAAACATTTAAATATTAATTTTGGTTTTGATTCATATAAGCGGCAATTATAGCGATCTTTCTTAGCTCTGGGAGGGCTTTTAGCCCCAAAACCACCCCCTTGGCTGCGCCACTGTAATCATTTCTCATTTTTTTTTTTTTATATTTAAATAAGGAAAGGTCAAGTCAAGTCAACGCTGGTGCTTAAGGAGTACTTACAGGAAGTCGCAACCCCTGTTTAACCTCCATCGAAAGTAAAAATAAAACATAAAAATACGTTTAACAACAATGCATTCTAAAAAAATTAAGAATTTGGAGGAAATAGGAAAGGAAAATATATATATATGCATTTTGCGAAGACGAAATATTTCAAATACTGAAAATAACTGAAGAATTTGCTTCAAACCATAAAAGAACATGTAAAATTCTTGCATTAAAAATGTATGTAGTTTGAGAGGAAAATATACATTTTAATAGAATACTTTATTAAGATTGGTTGAAAAGAAAGTCAGGTTTTAACTTAACCATATATAAGCTGATTTTTACATGTGCAATTAATTTTTACTTATGAATGAATCTCTAAAATAGACGTCAGTTGTTAGGCAGCGATGGATGAGACCATTTGTAACCAAAAAATACCTCCATCCAAACTTCCCGAAGGAAAAGCACAACAACCCGATTATAGAAGGCAGTCGTCATTATAGTGATTAATATCATCAAACTTTCATAACCTGCTTTTTTTTTTTTTTTTTTTTTTTTTTTTTTTTTAACTGAGGCACATTACTGTGTTTCTAGAGGCTGCAAAACCTAAATGGGGGTTGGCGGGCGTAGCTTGCAGGAGTCTGAGCCCCCCCCCCCAGTTAAATAAAAAAATTAAAATATCTTTTAAGCAAAAAATGCATGTCATACCGATTCAAAAAATAGTTTCTCAGATTTTAAATCAGGATAAGTTAGACAAATACTTCTCTATACCTAGAAGCCATATATCAATAAAATTTAAAGTTTAATCGATAATAATAATAGTAATAATAATAATAATAACATCCTTATACTTGAACACATAGATAAATTAGTAAAAAATTTGCAGGAGAAAAATATTGTATAGAAAAGAACTTAGAAATCGAAGAATTTTACAAATTGAAGAATTTTACACTCTAAAAAGGCACGTGTGTTTTGAAAAAAAGAAATGCATTATAAAATTAAACAAATAAATAATTCTTACTTATTTTCCAGATACGATACATAATCCAAAATCATGTCCAGTACAGTTTATTTTAAAATTAGTTTTTCCGCTCAAAGAACTACTATTGAATCCTAAATCAGCAGTAATAGGTTGAGTAGTGTTAAATTTGAGTTTTCGCTGCAATCTACAGAGTCCAGATCTTTTTCACTTGAACATTGAGGAGTGTTTACATTACTTATATCCTTATTCGCTATTTTAGATTTTTTCTTCTCAAAGTACGACATATTGTCATTTTGAATCTTTTTTTTTTTTTTTTTTTTTTTTGCCAGGTTTCGAAGCGGACATTGTGGTAAGCAGATTCAAAAAAATATATTTTTTTCTTTTCAACTATACTATAAAAAAAGGCACACAAACTCAGACAATTATGAAACTAGAAAAGAGAGAGAGAGAAGTGAAATACAGATTTCTGAATAGTAGATGCAAAAGAAGGGCGCTAAACTTATATCATTGCAACCTCTCATTCTAAATAGTGACAGATGGACAACTAAAGGGTGGACTTGTTGTATTCCTCCAGTTTCGGCCACCATATCTTCTACGAAATAGGCTCTTATATAAAAGGGTTTTTTTAAGTGTCAATTCGTAATGGGTTAGTACAAAGCAGAATTGCCTTGCTCAGCTGGGTCAATAGAAAAACCATTAAAAAGACAGGATTCCGTTTATTTCTTCTTTCCGACGTCAACAGAAGATAGGAGGTCCTAAAGCCGACAAAAGAGATATCCAGCTTTGGGAGGTCCACATCTGTAAGGAGGGGGTTGTAACATCATCGATCTCTGTGCGAGTGACATTACTTAGTATGCTAAATGCTACTTAGCTATAACGTGCTTATTCTTTTGAATGACTTTTACATCTTTAGCATTTTAGACATATGGTCATCTTCACTTACCAAAACAAAAGAATGTGAAGAAACTTGTTTTCCGTACACTGTAAAAAAAACTCCCTTACTTTACACCAAAAAGAGTGGCAACTAAGTTGCCACCCCAAGTGGTGTAATGAAATTCCACTTGTAAATTGGTGTAATGAGTCACCAACTATCAAGTGGTATAAATAAACACCATTTTTAGTGGCAACTTAGTTGCCACCATGTTTGGTTTAAAGTAAGTAACATGTTTAAAATGTACATTATAATAAATTGTCTCAATTAAAGGGAAGTTTAGCAACCTCTTTGCGTGAATCTATTTATTTTAAATTATCGCTGTATTACATTTGGAATGTAATTTTTAAAATATTTTTTATTTTGCTACCATTTATTAAAGTACACTAAATGGTAAAAAAGGAAATTTCCTAATATTTACATGACTTTAACAGCAAAATAAAAAATAATTTAGAGATTACATTTTAAATTTAATACAGTCATAATTTAAAATAAATAGTTTGACGCAAAGAGGCAGCTAAACTTCCTTTTAATATAGGCAATTTATTATAACATTCATTTTAAGCATATTACAGCAACGAAATATGAACTAAACTTGAATGAAATAACTTTAATGAAACGAACAAAAATTTCCTATATTTGCATGCTTAAAAATATCTTTTTCATAGGTCAATAGTGCGTTCAGTAAGTTAAAAAACATTATAATAACGAATTTTTTATGAAAATATTTTTGTTAAATTTCGGGCAAACGCTATAGTCATACGACATAAAATATTTTTGTAACGAAATGTATAATTACTCGTAACTATCACTATAAGTTTAATCCGGAGTTTCTAGTTTTCTTAAGAAAATAACAAAAATAAGCTACATATGATATTAAATTACCTCACCATTATACAATTTAAATAATGCATGATATAAAAAAGCTTAACTATGCCAGCTATCATATAAACAAAGCTGTATAAAAAAAAGTTGATTACAACTGTTATACTAAAGACATACTTCCCGTTAAATTCGAACATGTTGCCATTGTTCTTAAAATGGCAGTGCACTAACACATTATTAAAAAGCATTATCTAATTTTAAAAAAAACCCACATGCAAACATTATTTAGTCTTAAATCTTACATCTACGAAGAATAATATTAATATTGCTTACCGTTTGTTTACTTTTCCACCTGCTATCCGAAAGTTATAAAGAAGGATTAAATGCGAAGTAAAATGGCGGCGTGTCGTGTGCAAACATATGAAATCAAAACAGAAAGATGATATATGACTCTGAATTTGGTGTTACCGTTCAATAATTGCGACTAAGGAATAAAATACCACCATTCCAAGATTATTCTTACATTTTTTACGGAGCTACTACCGAAAATATTGTAGATTTAAAGTTTATTCAGGAATTCATAACCCCGATTTAAATGTAATATTTCTCCTTTGTTTTTACAGTGTAAAGACACTTCAGTCATTTCTACACTTGTGAATTACCCCTAATTCTCAGAAATGGGGAGTGGGAAAGGGGACTTAAAATACAGATTTCGTTTAAAACCATCGGATAATTTGTTTGAATCGGTGGCATTGTCTTTGAAAAGAAAGAGGGAAAATCGAATAAATGATGGGAAAAAATATCTGAACCTGAGTTAGTACTGGGGGGGGGGGTTTAACATCTAACCCCTTCCCCTTGGTTGGAAAATTGGGAGGGAAGAAATGGCTCAAAATACAGTTTTTGGTTTGTCGAATGCTTCCGAACCGATAATCTGTTTGAAAGTGTTGTTTTTTCTGGAGAGAGAGAAAGAAAAAAAAAATGAAAAAAATGACTGCGAAAAAAATCTCGGATCCTGGGGGGGGGGGTAACCCCCCCTTGGCTGCGCCACTGTTTTACTGTAATAGTCATGTAAGAATGTTGATAATAGATGGCAGCTCTAAACTAATGGTAATACTTTTTCAAAAATTATACTCTAAGAAGATTAGGAAACAGAATAAATTTTAATGCTGACCTTTTCTACATCCTCCGTTTATTATTTATAATATTCTAGGAATATGAGATGTTCTAAATTTAGTTCTTGATTATAGAAAGTAAAAGTTTTTTTTCTGAACTAATAAACTGATTTTTCTAAACAGCTTTTTATAAAAGCACTAGTTTTTACCCATAGTTTCGCTCACGCAAAATGTAAGCTTTTCCGTTACAATTTAATTATTCTATCTACCAACTTCACCAAATTATGTAGAATGCCAAATTATTCGCCAACTGATGCAATGTATTTTAAATTACGAAAGAACTATTAAATTTCCAAAACATTAATAAAAATACAAATAAAATTTCGAAACAAAATGCAGTTGATGCCGTAATAAACAGATGCAACGTTTTCAGTGTAAATCGAATGTGACATTTATGATCATTAGCTTTTAATCTTACATTTTGGCGTAAATTTTTAGATGGACAGAATAATGATGTAGTAGTTTCTCCAGTAACTTTTAATACTAATTACTAATACTATTTTTTTGACGCATTAATGTTTTGGAATGAGTCTATAGTAGGTAAGAAAATTGGGGACATACGTCATATACGCACAACGTTGGCGTTTTGGTTTCCCCCCGCCAATTTTGAAAAAAGTTATTTTTTTAATGTTGCTTTAAGTGTTAATATTTACGATTTATTGTGACTTTTATATTTATTATTATATTTGTTAATTAGAACTGTTTTTATTGCTTCAATCGTGCTTCCTTTTTTTATAATTTGTTGAAACAAAATAACCGAGCTAAAATGTTAGGCATAATATCGCCCCTTTGTTCCTATCGCACCAACGTAGTGCGTATATGACGCCTGTACCGAGAAATCTAAAACGAAAAATTTTGTAAAGAAGCAGTGATGGGCTAAATAGATATCACCCTGACGCCTATACTGTAAAATAATACCCAAGTTTGGCGTCAAATATGAGTCAGGAATAACGTAGAACAATATATTATATACTAAAAACTATTTTTGAAAATTAGCAAACTAACAGTGCAATTACCTTCTTCAAAAATATGATAAAATGGGTCACTTGATTGCAGCATTCTTCCCCCTCATCTATAATCTTATAACCAAGCAATGCAGAACAATATGATAGTAAAATCTTCCGGGGTTAATATCTAGCTAACATTATAAGTTCCATCGAAATCTATTTCACAGAATCTTTTAAAAAGGCGAAATTTCAATGATTGAATTCATCTGACTATAGAAACTTTTAACGAAATTCTATAAACAATCAACGCATAATGCTATGTTACATTGGAAACTCCCATGAGAAATTTGGCCCCACCAGTGGCCGCGAGGTTCTGACCTCCAAACTGGTAGACGGTAGGTGCTGGGTTCGAACCCAATCGCGACCTTCGGCCTAACCGTTCGAAGTTTTCCGTGGTTTTCTTCGAACTTTGCGTAAATACGGGTTAGGTTCCCTTAGAAAGACCCCCACCTAGGGCAACCCACCCCATAGGGCCTATACCCCATAGCGTAGATAATAGGCCGACAAAAATACACCACCACCACCACCCATGAGAAATTATCTACAAGTACAAAATCCTCAAAATCCATTCAGCCAAATTCGAGTTATAACAGTCCGAAAAGAAATTTTCATTACCATTAAATTACATTAGAATTTAAATATTTAATTCTATTTTCCTAATCTTACGTACTACAATTTACGTTTCATATTCAATTTACAATTTACATTTGAATGCAACAAATTACTCAAAAAACTTGTTGTACACTTGAAAAATTTTCATTCTTATGAATATCGTTCGAACCGATGTCATACCTTTTTGGCTTAAAATCAAATTGCTTAGCGAGAGAAATGGCAAAAGTGTAATCAAAATCCTAATATATGCGCAATATATCCTATTTTATAATGTCCTAAAATATTGGAAAAAAAAACTTGTCATACTTAAAAAAAACTTTTTAAGTAATTTTTTAAAAGTTTTTTCTTATCCAGGTGCCAATTATAGTCAACAAATAGGATAAATCGCCAGATCTTGCTCCAATGGATTGGCTTTGAAAATGAATGCTCTTTTTAGAGCATACAAATATTTATCTCACATGCATATTAAATATATTGTTAAATAAGATTATTTTGCATTAAAACCGCGTTTTTTTATTTCAAATAAATCATTAATAAATTTTTCCTTTTATTTTCCGACCTAATTGAATCTTTTAATTTCTATTTGATATGCACGTTTCATTTTTTAACAACATGATAAAGTAATGTGCAATCGCCAAAATTGTAAACTTATGCTAATGGTACCTCTTTATCCAAAATAACAGAAATTTTCATCATAATTCTGCAAATAATTTACATAGAACGATGCGCTATTTACGAAAACCTTCCTTAAAATAACATCTATCTAACAGAGTAAGTCGCACCAAAATCCCTTCAGTTGAACTGGAGGAGTATGCGGAAACACGAAATTTTCATTTTTATTTAATATATATGAGAAGAAAAGGGATATTATTTTTTGAAAGATTAAAATGATTCTTTTTAATACAATTTCATTCATGAAATTTTAATTTTGAAGTAAGTTAAAGGCAAAAAAGAAAGAAAGAATACAAAAATAAAATGACAATTATGTCACTCTATATTTCTGATATTCATCCAATTTCCAATAGATGGCAGCACCTAAAGTCTTTTACAAGCATGAAAGGAACAGAGGAACCTATTGCTTAGTAGGGATGGGCATTATTTATCGTATTAGGATAAATAACAGTGTTACTACGCTGGAACCTAATATTGCATTAATATGTTACCGAAAAGTCCCTGTTAAATAAATAACGCATGGTTTTAAAAGACAACGACTTCCTTCACTTGCCTTAACCAGTATTTCAATTTTGTGCCTCTAAAGTAAGAATAATATTCATTAAAATTGTCCTCAATCGTTTCTTTTGAGACGTTTGCCCCACACTAAATGCCAATTCAGACACTTTTTCCGGTAGAGGATTTCTGTTTATCTGGAAGCAGAATATAATGGAATACAAAAATGAGCAACGTTAAAACTCATACCACTCATATAAATTTTTTGCAATTACTCACCATACAGATTTCAAGAGTACGAAAAATACATTATAACAGTGCCATTTGCAGAGCGATTTATACAGGATCTACCGGATAATAATTTATACCATTTTACATCTAAGTATACAATTTCAGTGCATTAATTTGAAATTATAGTACCCACAAACTTTGTGTAACACATTGATTAATGATTCAAAAATAATTAAATTATGTTCAAAACATCGCAAAACATGTAAATTCATTAAAAATCGGAAGTCGAAAATTTTCATGAATCATTGTTTTTAGTGAAAATATAAAGGAGAAATATGTGCAGAAATGTATATCCAACATATTTTTTAAAAAACTTCTTTAAATGCAATCTTACATTGCAAATGCATTTTAAATTAATAGTTTAATCTTTTAAAAAGAGAAAGAAAAGAAAAAACCCTTTAAATGTTGCATAATTTTGTGTATAGAAATATCAGATTTTGATAATATATTTTCCATTTATGTTACGTAAATGAGAAAATAATTATTTCTAATTTCTTTGCCCCGAAAACACAGCAAAATTTGAGTTCAGAATCATTAAATTTATAAAAAGTACCTTTTTGCAACATTTAACTAAGATGCATTTATTTATAAAATTATGCCTCGAAAACTTAAATACTCGATTTTAAATAGAAAATATATTTTAAAACTAACAATACTATATTTTGCACATTCATATAAAATGCTTGAATCTACATACTTTTTTATTAATTAGCGCATTTAAAATGCTTACATTTGAACTTCAGACTGATTCGAATTGAAAGCAGCGACCGGAAAAAACCAACGAACGACAGCAGAGATATTGAAAAACACCTTATTCCGAGATAGTCGTTCCTTTATTATCTAATAGAATAATGGAAAAACAAGATTATTTCTACTAGTTTTTCAATAACTCTCGTTTTTTTCATACAAAATATCAATTTATCGTTTCGTAAGCCCAAAACAAACACAGTTAATAGTGCATCTTTTCATTTATTTATTTATTAGACTTTTCTGCGGTTAATTTAACAGCTGCGTAATTTGGAAACATTTTGTTACACAATCATTTTTAAGGGGAAAAATAGAGCAATAAATATTATCAGAGGATAATTTAGCTTGCGTGAATGACATTGACAGTTTCCGTTTTTGTTTTTGGGAAGGAACAGAGAGTGTTCCCGGTTGTTTAAGAGTAGGGGGGAAAAAAAACAAATGATTCAGTCTCTTTTTAAGTATCAGAAAATTGAATTAAAGAGATTTACGGATTTAATTGTTGATAGAAAGCTGTTTTATCGCTCGGGCACGGGCCATAATCTTTCGTTGATGTAGTTAGATGGGTAAAACGGTGGCAATCTTTGAGCTTGAATATTTAAAAGGGATATTACTATGTACTCATGGTATTTGGGGAAGGGGGGGGGGTATTTTGGCGCTATGATTTTTATTTAATAAAATGTTTATTGCTGTTTTTTTATCATTATTATTTTGTCAATATTGCGTCGTTAGAAAATACGAACTGGAAAACATTACTTTTATAATTATATTTTACTGAAAAAAAAGAAGAAAAATAGCCTGGTGAGGACACATCCATTCAAAAAGGGATGGGAGGGGGGGGGGGGCGAAGGGGGGCGGCCCCGATGGACGCGGAAATTTATAGGGCGCTAATTTTATACTACCAACGTCATTTTTTGACCTGTCTCAAGTTTTTTTTTGGGGGGGGGGAGATTTTAAATACGTACTTGCACATACGAAATTTGTGGGATGAATGACATTTGATTAAAAATATACAAGTAATGTTTCGTGCTCTTGTGGGATAAGCTTTGAATATGCGTTGACAGATATTGATTCGGGGATGTCAAAATTCAAATCAAGGTGCTAACGAATAAAGATCTTTTTTTTTTTTTTTTTCCTTTGAACAAATTGCATTCTTAAAACGATGTTGTTTTTATGGAGGATATTTCTGATCGTTTAGAAAAAAATAATTTCTAAACCGTCAGTTTTGGAGTCATTGTAACAGTTGCAAAAATGCTTTAAACTTTCTTCTGCATCATATAAATATTAATTTACATTAAAATAATTATTTTTTAAATTGTTAAGAAACTACATATATTATACAGTGTTCAGTAAGTTTCCTATAACTTTTATTTAGAAAAAGTTTTTATGTGTTTTAACAAGTAAATCAGCAAAAAAAGAAAAAAAAAAGTTCTACGGGCAAAATTTACTGAGTTATGATACTTATAAATTTTCAACGAGGAAAAATGCATTTTTAGTGCAAGAAAACGATAATAATACGTGAAATGTAAAGTATCACAATTAAGTTTTTGTCTTGCAAAAATTAAAATTTTAACTCTATGTTGATTTTAAAGGCGCAGATTTATCTGAACTAAAACAGCGTCTATACTTATGTATCAAAATTATTCAAGATACCTTAATTAACGGCCCTATAATTAAAATGTCTGTTTACAGCACAGTCTCATCGATTAGTTATACGTTACAAAAATAACAGGTTGTTGAAACCTGTTACCTGTGAATGTGTGGAACGATGTAACCTGTTAACCAAAAATAACTATATTTCCCATCTCTATTGCTTAGTATAGTTTTTAGTGGATTTTTCACTGTCGTATTCAGTCACATTTTAACTTCACTGTCATACTCTGTTCAAGCAACACTCTCAAACAAAGTATATTAAATCCAATCCTTTCTTTTAAAGTTGTTTCTATTTTAAATATCATTTTCGTGGTTAAATTGCATGCGGTCGCAATTAATTTCCTAGTTTTATAAAGATGAATCATTATTATAAGATATTAGATACATACCTTCAATTATAAATATTTTAAACAAAAATTTCTATATCTGATTCAATGTATGCAATTCCTTTAATGTTTCTTTTACTTTAATAGTATAGAAACAATAAAAAAAAAATAACTAAAACAGTTAGTTAAAATACTACCTTTTTTTTTTTTTTTTTTTTTTTTTTTTTAAATACACAAAGGCTTTATTAACTCTAATTGCATTCATATAAAGTTAAACGTACTTTTATTCCGCATTCTATGTACTTCCATTGAAAAAAGGGTTATTCATCTAGATCAGAATCACCAGATGATTTGATCCACCTTTATTTAACTTCAGAGTGAGTAATAAGCTATCTTTAAATCGTTCTCTTTAACCTGACTCTATCGACAATTTAAATTTCCCCTTAAGGCTGTATTCGAAAAAACGCTTTTCCACCTTCAACAGCTCGACATTTTCCGATAGAATTTCAGCGACATTTTTTAACGTAGAAACATGAAACTTGCTGTGGGGATTCTTGAAGGGACGTATGAGGTGCCGTGTGATGTCTTTTTACGCTCAATTCATTAGAATTTGATTTATAAGCAATTACCTTATCAGTATGACCCTTTTATTTCGTTCCAAAACTCCCGCTTGGGAAAAATCAGTTCGAAATGCCGTTTTTGATTGCTTTTTTTGCAATGTTTTCTGCTTTTATCAAAGAATCGGCAATCACGGCACCTTGAGTACTTTCCAAATAAGAGATTTTGAAAGTTTGGTGTACTTGAGAGCAAAAATGAATTCAAAAATAAAGCGGAAAATAAGCAGTTTGAATCGAAATACACCCTTAAATGAGACTCTTTCCGTTTGCACCTGCGCCACCCGTGACTGATAGGTTCTGCATTTAAAACTGGAATAGGAATGGTGTCGGGTTCGAATCTAATCGCGCTCGTCAGCCTAATCCTTAGGAGTTTTTCGTGATTTTCTTTGAACTTTGGACTTCCTTGCGTAAATACGGGTTAGGTATTTACGCTTATTCCCTTAAAAAGACCCCCCTCCCGGAAACATTCTGAGCCCCATGGAAAATATTCCAAAGGCAGTAAATGAATTTCTGTTCCGAAAATTCAAATGAAATTCCGTTCAAAAATCTAATTCAGCTTTGAACAGTTTTGCAAAAATTCTAAATTGTAACTAAAATAAGTGTTTGAACACTCTCTGATCCCATTGGCACATATGAAGCTAACATGATGCTTAATTTTGCACTAGTTATACACTCGAATTTTTCATCATCCTATACTTTTAGTAGCATAAAATGAAATTATTACAAAAGTTTAACAAGAAACAGTAACTACTGTGTGAATATGCACTAATTTATCTTTTGTGCATCACACACACAAAGAGAGAGAGAAAATATGAGCCCCCCCCCCTCTCCCCTATTATTTAATTCTAGCTACGGTCCTGGGGGCGGGGGATGCTCTCCGAGTGGGTTTTACTAAAGGAACCCAACCAGTACTTATACAAGGAAATTCAAAGTTTAAAAACAAAAAAAAATACTACGGAAAACTAAGACAATTTAGCCGAGGGCTGCGATTGGGTTACGTCTTCTAAATAACATATTTCTATTTAATGGAAAGCATAAGTATAACACGAATTTTCTTTTTATTTCATGTGTCATTTATCTATTTAAATCATCATCGTATTTTAATAAAAAGAACTGTGAGTTTGAAAAAGTTATGCTTAATATATATATCCCTGCGAATTTTATGTTAATATTTTATAACACACAAAAGCCTACATCTTTTTCTTTTTGAGTGCAGAAATCTTGCTCATAAGTACACAATCTTAAAATAAAACATTGATCTTTTAAATATTAAAGCCACACCATAAAATTTAAGAAATAATATTTTATTGATAAATGATTGTACCTCATCTCATGGTTTTCTCATTGATAATAAGTCATGTAAGTCGGCGGCTGCTACTGGCAGCCGATTTATTTCTATTATAAACTGATCTTAGCTATCCACCTTGTTCAGTGTACGTTGTGCAATCGATGGTATCTCAGGGTGTTAGGTGATTACATTAGCCAAAAAAACTGGTTTCAACTAAGTCGCATACGTCATTGAAGAGAGATCCATGAAGGGGATCTCTTTTTTCCTCTCTTGGAAACTGTGCTCCCCAACTTTCTCTTCTTTTTTTTGCATCTATCAAAAAAAAAAAAAAAAAAACTTTGCAAAAATATAGATTATTATTAAGTTTTTTTTTTGTTTTCATTTAAAATATAGTTTCTAATTGTACTATTATCAAATTACATTAGATAATTAATTATTAATAAAGAAGCAATGTCTAGGTATTCAAACTAAATAATTAGATTTAACATTTTATTATAGAATTTTTTTTATTGGTAGTAAATAATATGACTTAATTGTCATAGAATTTATAAATAATTATAGCATATTTGAATATAAAATATTAGAATATTTGATAAAGTTAAATTATTATATTCCTTTATAAATAATTATCAAACAATTGTTGTTGTTATAGTATAAAAATAAATGTGTCAGTAATTTCTAGATAATAATATAGATATAGATAATAACAACTTGTCATATTATTAATTTATTATTGATAAATATACCCGTAAGACATGGTGACGTCACAGTGACGTCGTTGTGAAGTCACATTGTGACTTTGTGACCGTCGATGTGACGTCACGTGACGTCGATGTGAAGTCACAGTGACTAAAATGTGAAGTCGTTATGGCCGATTTAGAGCTCGTTTGTGACGTCACATTGTGATTACTTTGTGAAGTCACGGTGTGACCAAAATGTGAAAAATGTGTCATTTGTGACAAAATTGTCTTTGAAACTGTGACTATTCTGTGACGATAGTGACAAGATTGTGAAGACACTTTGTGACATTTTTGTGAATATTTTGCGATCTGTGACGATTTTGTTACTAACTTTGTGACGGTGGCTACATTGCCAGTATTGTAATGTTACACTGGGACACAATTATACAGTTATGAACATTGATATGTAATGTAAAATCATTTACATCTTTTACAAAACTTTATTATATTTTGGCAATATATCTAAATTCAAATTTGAGAGCTGCTATAAAAAGAAAGCACCAAAAGAAAGTTACTGCATCAAACTGCAATGCCATACAGATTTTAATCTTTGTTACATCTTTTTTTTTTCTTTTCTTTTCTTTTCTTTTTTTTTTTTTTTTTTTTTTTTTTTTTTGTTGCAATAAATGGGAATATTTAAGACAATTGAATATTAAATCTATCACAATTATTTGAAATTTAGCTTTTGTTTGTTTTTTAAAAAGCATTAAAACTATGAAAGAAGCATTTCTGTTTAACCCTTTAAGCGGCCTTCAGAATTTTTCGTGAATATTTAATGATTCATTAAATATTAGCAATAAAAACATATTTTGTTTTGATAAAGTCTGTATGGCATTGCAGTTTGATTCAGAAACATTCTTTTTATAGCAGCTCTCAAGTTTTAATTGAGATATATCGTCAAAATATAATAAAGTTTTGTAAAGGATGTAAATGATTTTACACTACATATCAATGTTCATAACTGTATAATCGTGTCTCAGTGTAACATTACAACTCTGGCAATGTAGCCACCATCACAAAGTTAGTAACAAAATCATCACAGATCACAAAATATTCACAAAAATGTAACAAAGTGTCTTCACAATCTTGTCACTATCGTCACAGATTCACGGAATGTGATTATTTTATTCACTGCAAAAAAAAGACAGTATAAATTTTGTATTAAATCAGCCCGTAAGGCTCCACAATAGTCACTGAAAAAGACCCGGATGATAATGTAAAGTCTATGGGTGTTATCTTTTTAAATGTCTCGCTCAAATTTTAATATTTTTATATCTTTCTTTCTTTATAGGATAGCTGGGGACCATCTACAACCGGCCTAGTTTTTACTTTTTCGATTTTGCTTATATATTTTTTATATTGTGATGGTTTGAATTTCAGAAACGGGTTTAAACCGGTTTTGAAATTTAAAGTATTTTTTTTTTAATCCGAAACCAAAATTGAAAAAGTAAAAACTAGACTGGTTGTGGATCGTCCTCAGCTATCCTATGAAAAAAATTCATGTAAAAGAATTAAAATTTGATCGAGATATTTGAAAAGAGTGCTCCCATAGACTTTACATTATCATCCGGGTCTTTTTCTGTGACTAGTGTTGCGCCTTAAATTCTATAATTATGGGATTGAAAAACACCGTCAGGGCACTTAAAGGGTGTAGAAACATATACGATAAATATGTTGACACAGCTTTTAAATCAAACAACTATTTTAAAGGCAACTTAATTTTGAAACTGCAAATGCTCGAATGTTGTTTTAGATACTAAAAAAATAAATTCAAACATAAAAATAATAAATTATGCATATTTGTTATACTTGTGATAAGCAGAAAATGACGTACTTCTCATCAATATTCTCAATATACAAATACAAAAATTATAAAATATACAAACTTACTTTTGCAATTATCTATTCTAGCTATCTCTAGCTTTTTAAATTTACAAAATTTACAAAGCTTAAATTTACATTTTATTAACAACAATCTGAAACTAGTCCATTGATAAAAGTAACTTTGGTATGAAAACAAATATAACTCGTACCAATAATACAAGTATGTTAAGAATTCTAAAAATTATATTTTGGAAACAATTACTATGTTGGAAGATAGTAACAATAAATTTAAGCTCACTGTAAAAGTAATTGACTTTTGGGCATGTAACAGATATTTAAAAGGGGTAATTTTAAATCAAAATTTGCCTGCATTAAAAACATATTTAAAAAAAGCTTATTGATTAAAATAACTTTAATAATTGATTGCCAAAATTATATCTTTATTTATGAAAATATACACATTAAATAATGACATAATTATTATTATTATTATTTTTTGTCAATTTTAGCATGTAAAATTTAAATACTAAATTTGATTATTTAGGTTTTCAGTTATGTCAAAATATTTCATGTACTATAACCATTACTGAAACTGTCTACATTGGGTGTTCATTATTGGAAAATGACTAATTAACTATCCCAACAATGAACAACCCTCTTAAAACCTTAAAAATAAAGGACATTTTTTAAATGGTCATTAGTACATAAAATTCAAATTTTGCTATTACTATTCAAAAGAAAAAATTCAAACTTTTTAAGAAAATAAAGAATACATAAATGTATTATATAAAGGCAGCTCCTAGCATATTCATTACGATTTTCGCTGAAAAACAGTGGAACTTTGAAACATTATTATCTGCTTCCTGATTGGTTTAATTAAAAGTTGTCAAAAGTAACCCAGATTGTAATACATGCTAAGGGAAATTATAAAAAAATAATTAAAGCAAAATATTTATTAGTTATTGTTTTATGAACCAAAAAACATGAAAGGAAGTTAATTTTTGGATGGTTGTCTATTGCTAGCACACGTACGCTCTGAAAATTCCACCATAAACATAAAATAAAACCACAAACACGTTAAATAAAATTATTAATATTTTATTTACAAGTTTAGAGGGTAATTATAAATAAGAAAGCCATTTTAATCATGATGTATATTCATAGTGCATATAATAGATATTTTAAAATTTAGTGTTTTTTTTTTTTTTTTTTTTTTTTTTTTTTTTTTTTTTAAGCACAATCATATTTTAACTGTTATTGGTTGATTAACTTCTAAATTTTCATTCAGACTTATAGTTGTTATTCTTTGAAAATATTCCAATAAGAATGTTTATCAACTGAGACGTTTTCACCCACTATGATTACTTCTTTTATAAATTTTATAACATTTCTTAGGTTGAAAAATACATTAAACAATTATTATTATTATTATTATTGTTATTATTGTTGCATATTCACGATTTCTTTTAATAGTTCTTTTTGTTAACCTATTTTTTATAAATTTCTCTTCAGAGCAGATGCAATTAAAAAAATAAAAATAAAACTATGCCATGTTTCATAACATTCCTTGATACAAAAATTTTAAAAGTATGTTTACAAATAATTTTATTCTAAAAAAAAAAAGATTTCTTTATTAAATATTTTAATTAGCATTAAACATTTAGTAATTATATAAATGATTGATTATAATACTCTTCCATATGCTGCTATATTTATGGAAACATGTTGTTTTAACCAGATATTCTAAATAAAGAAACAAATTAGATTAAAATACAATTAAAACCACTAATTTTAATAACCTGATCCAAATTATTGAACATGAAGTTTTCTATATAAACAAAATAAATAATGTATTAGACTATTAAGTTTATAAAACATTTATGTTTTTAACATGTTTGTTATTTATTGAACAAGATACATCTGAGTTGTGTGCTCGACATGAAGCCTGCTTATAAGCCATCGTCAATATACAGGGACGAGATAGCACACAAGGAAATATTACAACACAAGAGAAGTACAACCACCCGTAAGACATGGTGACGTCACGGTGACGTCGTTGTGAAGTCACACTGTGACTTTGTGACCGTCGATGTGACGTCACGTGACGTCGATGTGAAGTCACAGTGACTAAAATGTGAAGTCGTTATGGCCGTTTTAGAGCTTGTTTGTGACGTCACATTGTGACCATGTTGTGACGTCACAATGTGACCAATTTGTGAAAAGTGTGTCATTTGTGACGATTTTGCCATTAACATTGTGACGAAACTGTGACGAAATTGTAACGAAAGTGACAATGCTTTCAAGTCACATTGTGACTAAATTGCGAAATACAGGGTGAGTCTAAAATCATAGAACAAACTTTGAGGGGGAGGTAGGACTCACTATAACAAATAACGATGGCACAGAAATATATGACCGGAAGTGACCCGTCAAGACGCTACACTAGTCACCAAAAAAAGACCCGGATGATAATGTTAAGTCTATGGGTGGGGGGGGGGGCGTTGTTTTCAAATATCTTGCTCAAATTTCAATATTTTACATGATATTTTTTCCATAGGATAGCTGAGGACGATCCACCACAGGGCTAATTTTTACTTTTTCGATTTTGGTTATATTTTTTTATATTACAATAGTTTCAGTTTTAGAACCGGTTTAAACTCGTTCTGAAAGTTAAAGTATTTTTCTTTTAATCTGTAACCAAAATCAAAAAAGTAAAAACCAGCCCAGTTGCAGGTCGTCCTCAGCTATCCTATGGAAAAAAAATATGCGAAACTATTAAAATTTTAGCGAGATATTTGAAAATAGCGCTCCCATACACTTAACATTATAATCCGTATCTTTTGCAGTGACTAGTGTGGCGTTTTAACGCGTCACTTCCAGTTATACATTTCTATGCCATAATTATTTATTATAGTGAGCTCTGCCACCTCCCTTAAAGTTTGTCCCATTATTTTAGACTCACGCTGCAGATCATTTGTGACAAAACTTTCATTAACACTGTGATGATTCTGTGACGATTTAACTTTTCTTAACGATTCTCTAACAATTTAAAAGAAGCAGGATCTGATGAAACTATAACTCCATGCCATGTTCCTGTTAAAATAGGGTTTGAGTCCTAAAATCATATATTGACAATTTATGAACAAATACTGTATAATATATAAAAATAGTTAGGAGACTTTCTTCTAAATTAAAGTTAAAAATTCGATTTACCTCACATGCCTTACAACTCTGGTGTTGTTTTCAAAATTTGAAAAATATTACCTTTCAAAAATATTTATATATTTTTCCCCATATGCTGAAAATTGCATAGCTTCAATTTTATTTATAACTGACACACATTTTGCAGTATGTTGTTCAAACTGTTTAATCTTTTTGAACTTTTTTTTTAATAACTTTTACTCGCTTTAATATCAACAAATCCCAGCACATATCTAAAACTGTACAGCTTGGCAATATTTCTGACCAATAATCCTGATGTCTATAAATATATAGGGTGGATGTTCCAGTTTTGGCCACATTAAGAGAAAAGTTTAAATGGAAATTTTATAGTTTTAGACTGAATAAAGCATATTAAATGGCAATAACAGTATTCTTTAGTAAATTTAGTTGTCTTTCTGTTAATTATAATAAATTTCTATCAAATATTTTAGATTGTGAGTAACAACTCGTTAAGTAATTTCTTTCAATTTGCTCCAGTTTTGGCCACCCTAATATCTTGTAATTTTGCAAACATTTTAACTGATAATAAGTAAAAATAAAGCATTTTTGTGCAAAATCTGTTTTACCACACACATATTTGTTTGCTGTATAAAAAAGATTTGCATTTTTTTAAATGAAATCTTAAAAACATCAAATAAAATATACTTAAGCTGATTTTAACTGAACACTTAAATTTATAAACAAAAAAAATATTTAATTCATAAAAAAGACTTATAGGACATAAAAAGGTTATTTTAACACTTTGCATATTTTCATTTATATATATCATATGTTATACTATACCAATATTTACAGTTATATGACTAGAGTCTTCAAATTATTCCATTTTTTTCATGAAATAGTATTTTGACAATCTCTAAAATCCATTATTTTTCAACTGATTTTTAACTTTAATTCCTCGAACTTAGCTGCCTGTTAGCCTAATCATTTGGAGTTAGTTTTCTTCAAACCTTAGATTTCCTTGTGTAAATATGGGCTAGGATCTTAGAAAGACCTTCACAGAGGGCATCCCCCTTCTCTTCGGCCCATATCTCTCATATAGATAAATGGCCATCATAAATAGCACAACCCTATTACTTGAGATTCAAAAATAGTAAAAACTGGTCTCCATTCTGTAAACTTGTGTGCCCCACCAGTGGCCGCGAGGTTCTGACCTCCAACTGGTAGACGGTAGGTGCTGGGTTCGAACCCAATCGCGACCGTCGGCCTAACCGTTCGAAGTTTTCCGTGGTTTTCTTCGAACCTTGCGTAAATACGGGTTAGGTTCCCTTAGAAAGACCCCCACGGAGGGCAACCCACCCCATAGGGCCTATATCCCATAGCGTAGATAATCGGCCGACAAAAATACACCACCACCACCACCTGTAAACTTGTGTTGCAAGGTAGAGCGAGATACTACAAAACTTAACCATCTTGAAAAGCTGACAATGAATTTTGAAAAGCCATAATTTTACTTCCTATCTTATAACAGTGTTTAATCTAGACCATTTTGAAGAGTACAGAATTGTCTTTTTTAAACTTGTTAAAATGAATCCTATTTATAGTGTAAAGATTTTCACATTATTTGTTATTTCTAAATTCATGTGCTTGAAATTTTGGAAAAGTTATGCAACTTCCTCATTTTGTTTTGAAAAAAATACAAGAAACCACTAAATCATGCTGTAATTTTATTGAACTTTTAAATTTATAAGTCATAAAACATTTCTAAATATATTGCTGAAATTTTCACTATAATTAGTCTTGTAGCCAAAAGTGGAGCATAATGTTGTGCCCTTTTTGGCCACACCATGACCATAACTGGTACACATAGCAAATTTAAAGTACCAGTTTTGGCCACCCCTACTTTAAGCTGTAAAAATAATTAATTTAGATATGAAATTACAACAGAGAGAAAGCCTACTTCATAAAGCTTCATAGCAATTTGTTTCAGAACAAATAAAGTTCGATAAGTACCTAATATTGAAAGATTATGAAAACTTGTTACCTAAGCAAAAACCTTAATATATGTGAGTGCACACTATAGTTTTACACATTTTTTTTTTTTTTTTTTTTTTTTTTGCAAGTCATTTTTTATCAAAAAATAAACAAATGAGATTGGAAATGATAAAAGAGTGTTAGATTAAGGAGTAAGAATGCATATAATTTGTTAAAATCAATTTACAGCCTAAATAGAGAGTAAATCATTCCAGTGTGGCCAAAACTTGTGCAGTTGCCAAAACTGGAGCATCCACCCTATATCTTTTAATTATCTTTTGTTGTAATTTTCCAACTGATTGAAAAAGTGTCCAGGTCAGGATTCGAACTAAGCAGTCTTTCGCGCAAATTGTCAATACTTTGTCGACTGAACTATCCTGGAAGAATCTGACGCACACAATTCACACAGTGAATACGAACGCATACTTATCATTCTTATACATAACTCTATGTAATAATACTTTAATTTTTTTTCAAACTACCCATATGATAAATTCATACTATTCGTATGAGTATATATAATGATATTTCTCCTGGTGAATTGTGCGTGCTAAGTTGCTCTGTTGGAAGAGCATTGGCAGCATACATCGAGGGTCTCTAGTTCGAATCCTAACCTAAACACTTTTTTACTCATTTTGGAAAATTAATATTCGTTTGATTAATTTACCAATTAAAATCATTCTATTAAATATAATATAGAATTATCTTTTGAAAAAACTACGTGAAGTTTATGTGCAATATTCGTAATATAGAGATTTTATTTGAAAATCGAGTACAAATGAAGATGAGGCCATTAGTTCTAGTATTACGCTTGGTTATTTTTTTACTATAGTGGCCTGTGCGCATGTATGATTACACCATGGTTTAAATTCGTAGTTAAACTCATATATATATATTTTATATGTCATATAGTATAGATGTGCCGGTAAAGGACATCCTTTAGGAATTTTTTTTTTAAGTTTCCTTATTAATAGTTATAATTATTAGATTTCAATTTTTTTGTATTAATTGAATCTATTAATAATATTTAAGTATTCTCAGTCTCACTTCCCAATAATAGACAAAATTTTATTGAAAATAATAGAAATACATCAAACACTAAAAATTTCAGCAATGTACATCCCACAAAAGTGTACATGTAATTGTTTTTATGACTATTTAGAACCAGGATTTAATGAACACATACTAATGAAACAAAATTGTTATTTTCAACACAGTTTAACAATTAAGATATCAAAAATTAATAAAATAATGCGATAATTACTCATTTTTTAAAATCAATAATTGTTATTACCACAAAATCAATATCTTAATTATTTTAGATACATGGTTTAAAATAATAAATGTGATGGAATTACAGTTATCAAATTTTTGGGATTATGAGAAATTCAGAAAGGTAATAAAAAAGTTTTACAAAAGTATTTTTGCAATATTAGTTCATAAATTAGTATATTTATCACTATTTTCAACAATTAAACAACCCGAAACTTCTTTATATATTAATTATAACGTTAACTTTTGATTATGTGTATATTTTTTAATTTATTAAAATGTGATTTTTACCATGTAATTAAAAAATGTGATTAAAGTGCATTTTAAAAATAATATTATTAACTATTTTAAAATCGTTGACATGCTGTTCCGTATTTCAACAAAATAAATGTTAAATTTATTGAATTTACTAAGGTAAGTGAATTCAAAAAAGTTAAATTAGTATGATACTTATTCCTTTTATAACATGTTTTTTACGAAATTAACAGAAATCATTATAAAAAAAGCAGAAAAATAACATTTTCTTACCTCTTTCTTATCGGCAATATCCTCTAATTCCAGTTTCATAATCCAAATAGGGAAGATAATTTCGAAGTCGGAATGTCCGAATGAAGTACAATGACATTGACGCGCTCATATTAACGAAACGTCACTGACATTGTATTTTTTCGGACCGACATTTTATATAAAATGTCACCTGAACGTATTTTTGCATAACTTTTTAAAAATTTTCAACTTACGTACTAAATATACACACATAACATCATAACAAAGTTACTAGAGCAGCTGCATAATATTCTAAAGAATAAATACACTAGTGTCAACTATTCTGGTTGTTGCCAAACGATATTTTTTAAGCAGGTGATTTTTTGTTATTATTGGTTGTTTGAGCTTCGAAGATTTATAAGTTGAATGCGCATGCGCATTAGTTTTATGAGGGTATCCCTAATTAAAATTTTGAGTTAAAAATTTTTTTCCACGCATTTCTATTTTACTTTTAATTAGTTTCGAAATACAGTGGAACTTTCATTTAACGAAGCCCATATTTAATGAAATTATCTATTTTTTTTAAATCTTTTGTTGAACCTTCATTTAGAACGCAATTAACATTTAAATTAACGAGGTGGAACCCGTCGAATTTCGACGAAAGAAAATGTTTTAGAAGGAACTATTTCATTGATTTATAACAACATACAAAATTAGCTAAAGTGAAAAATGCATGTTATATTAGTCAGTTTAACTCTTAAAAAATATATTATTTTAAGCTAAAATTAACAAAGTACCATTTCTATAGAAGTCAGTTGTCCAAATTATTAAAATTAAACTTTAATCGCATATGTAATAAGTAAAACATGATAAAGATAAGTTATTATGATGAAGTTATCAATTTAGGCTTTTACGATTGGTAAAAAGGAAAAAAAATCAAATTGTCACGATCATAAAATTTCACGTGAAATCTAAACCCGTCATTATTTTCATCTTCTCAAAATTTACGTACGAAATTTTAATTTCATTTTTTTTTTCAATTTTAAAAGAAGTGACGCATTTCTGTTGCCACGATTACAAAATTCGCACAAAAACTATAAAAAAATTAATATCTCAAAAATAAATTGAGATACAGCTTTCAAACAAATTGCATTTAAAAGTAAATTTTTTTCTGTATACGCCGGTGTAAAAATTGAGAATGTGCGGTGTTCAGAAGTGTAAAATTTGCAGTAGCGAAAATTGCAAAACCGAAATTGCAGGGGAAAGTGTTGCCATTCGCAAAATGACGTATGCGTTACGCACAGATACGTTTGGCCTTTATAATATAGATATTCATATTAAAAAAAAATCTACTTAGCAAAATTTGTTGCACTTCCGTGCGTGCACAATATTCAAAAGGATAGATTTCTGTTAAGATTGATTGGTGAATATATTTCAGCGGATTGTATGAATTGAAATTATGTATTTATTTTATCTTTTAAATAAAAAGGGAAAAATGCGAAAACTTTTCGATATGTTAAGAAAGGGATTCTAGTTCCACGAAAATATTATAGGTCCATTCTCTGAATACTTAAAAAAGATGCGAAAGTTTTATGAGTGTATCTTTCATAAAAGATCGCACACAAAGTAATATTCCAATTTTTTTTTAATTTTTCGATTTGAAATACAAGAGAAAACGAGAAATAGAACGCTGCGATTCAGTTTTTAGTTCGCATCCTTTATTATGTGGTTTTTTAGATATTATACTAATGATTTTTTTATGTGGCTATATTGCATAACAAAAATTACTATCCAAATTAAAACACAGTTTTATAATATTTCCATTTTTATTTGTAGCTTACTATACAAATTTCATGAATTTTCGTGGGTTTCTATTTAACGATATTTTTTAACCGACTTCAAAAAGGAGAGGAGGTTATCAATTCGACGCGTATGTATTTTTTTTTATGTATGTACACCGATTACTCCGAAACTATGCAGCCGATTAATTTGGTTTTGGTGTTAAATTAAAGAGCTTACTCTCGGATTGGTACCACTTCCATTTCATAGAAATTGGTTCGGTAGTTTTTTAGTAATTAAGCGAAAACTATTAAAATTAGTGTTTTTCCGTTAATTAAAACTGTTGAATTAGTTCCTACTGTATGCTGAGTGAAGTCAGGATGGCCGAGCGGTATAAAGCGCCTGATTTAAGCTCTGGTTCTCGAAAGTGACAATGGGTTCGAACCCCCATTACTGACATACGTGTGTACAATAATTTTCCGTATTATAATTTTTACACATATATTTTACAAATTAAATACTAATTACAAATTAAATACTTTGAAGTCGGTTAATTAAAAAGGAGAGGAGGTTATCAATTCGACGCGTATGTATTTTTTTTTTTTATGTATGTACACCGATTACTCCGAAACTATGCAGCCGATTAATTTGGTTTTGGTGTTAAATTAAAGAGCTTACTCTCGGATTGGTACCACTTCCATTTCATAGAAATTGGTTCGGTAGTTTTTTAGTAATTAAGCGAAAACTATTAAAATTAGTGTTTTTCCGTTAATTAAAACTGTTGAATTAGTTCCTACTGTATGCTGAGTGAAGTCAGGATGGCCGAGCGGTATAAAGCGGCTGATTTAATCTCTGGTTCTCGAAAGTGACAATGGGTTCGAACCCCCATTACTGACATACGTGTGTACAATAATTTTCCGTATTATAATTTTTACACATATATTTTACAAATTAAATACTAATTATGCTATTAAGAATATTTTGTATTTAACCGCTAGCACAGAGTATCAGAGATCTTTTATCAACTCAATATTTTATCAGTGAAAGCGTGCTAAAATAATTGACTTGCAAAAAGTAACGTGACATTGAATAAGTTTCCGAACCTATTCCGTATTATAATTTTTACATATACATTTTACAAATTAAATACTAATTATGCTATTAAGAATATTTTGTATTTAAAAGTTAGCACAGAGTATCACAGATCTTTTATAACTCAATATTTTATCAGTGAAAGAGTGCTAAAATAATTGACTTGCAAAAAGTAACATGACATTGAATAAGTTTCCGAACCTATTCCGTATTTTAATGGGCCCCACCAGTGGCCGAGAGTTCGGAACCTCTCAATTGGTAGACAGCAGGTGCTGAGTTCAATCCCAATCGCGGCTGTCGGCCTAACCGTTCGGAGTTTTCGTGGTTTTCTTCGAACCTTGCGTAAATACGGGTTAGGCTCCCTTAGAAAGACCTCCACGAAGGGCACCTTCCCCCTGGTACTACATCCCTAGTGTAGATAATCGGACGACAAAAATAAACCAAATAAACCAAACCGTATTATAATTTTTACATATATATTTTACAAATTAAATACTAATTATGCTATTAAGAATATTTTAACCGAGTTCAAGAAGGAGAGGAGGTTATCAATTCATCGCGTATGTATTTTTTTAATGTATGTTCACCGATTACGCCGAAACTAGCCAACTGATTAATTTGGTTTTGGTGTTAAATTAAAGAACTTACTCTCGGATTGGTACCACTTCCATTTCAGAGAAATTGGTTCAGTAATTTTTTAGTAAACGGGCAAAAACTATTAAAATTAGTGATTTTTCGCTAATTAAAACTGTTGAATGAATTCCTACCATGGAGTGCAGTCAGGATGGCCGAGCGGTCTAAGGCGCCTGATTTAAGTTTTTGTTCTTGAAAGAGGGCGTGGGTTCGAACCCCACTTCCGACATACATGTATACAACAACCTATTCCGTATTATAATTTTTTACACATATATTTTGCAAATTAAATACTAATTATGCTATTAAGAATATTTTGTATTTAACCGTTAGCACAGAGTATCAGAGATATTTTATCAACTCAATACTTTATCAGTGAGAGAGTGCTAAAATAATAGACTTGCGAAAAGTAATATGACGTTGAATAAGTTCACCGAAAAGATTGTAGTCAAGATAGCCGAGCGGTCTAAGGCGCCTGATTTAAGCTTTGGTTCTCAAAAGAGAGCGGGGGTTCGAACCCCACTCATGACATGCATGTATACAATAACCTTTTTCCGCATTATAATTTTACACATATATTTTACGAATTAAATACTAATTATGTTATTAAGAATATTTTTTATTTAACCGTTAGCACAGAGAATCAGAGATCTTTTATCTCCTCAATACTTTATCAGTGAAAGAGTACTAAATTAATAGACGTGCGAAAAATAACATGACCTTGAATAAGTTCCCTGAGTTGATTGCAATCGGGATAGCCGAGCGGTCTAATGCGCTTAATTTAAGCTCTGGTTCTCGAAAGTGAACGTGGGTTCGAACCCCACTACTGACATACATATATACAAAAGCCTTTTTTTTTCTTTTTACAAATTAAATACTAATTATGCTATTAAGAATATTTTGTTTTTAACCGTTAGCACAGAGTATCAGAGATCTTTTACCAACTCAGTACTTTATCAGTGAAAGTGTGCTAAAATAATAGACTTGCAAAAAGTAATATGGCGTTGTTCACCGTTTCGATTGCAGTCAGGATAGCCGAGCGGTCTAAGGCGCCCGATTTAATCTCTGGTTCTCGAAAGAGATCGTGGGTTCGAAACCCACTCCTGACATGCATGTATACAATAACCTTTTTCCGCATTATAATTTTTGCACACGTATTTTAGAAATTAAATACTAATTATGTTATTAAGAATATTTTGTATTTAACCGTTAGCACAGAGAATCAGAGATCTTTTATCTCCTCAATACTTTATCAGTGAAAGAGTGCAAAATTAATAGACTTGCGAAAAATAACATGACCTTGAATAAGTTCCCTAAGTTGATTGCAATCAGGATAGCCGAGAGGTCTAAGGCGCCCGATTTAATCTCTGGTTCTCTAAAGAGATCGTGGGTTCGAACCCCATTCCTGACATCCATGTATAACATACAGTATTTTTCCGTATTATAATACGGATAATAATACTGACTTAAAAAAGGAGAGAAGGTTATCATCAATTCGACCGCGTATGTACTTTTTTTTATATATATGTTCACCTATTACACCGCAACTATCCAACCGATTAAACTAAGTATTACGGTATAAATAACTAAAAAGTAAGAAATAAAATAAACTTTTTCAAAAAAAAATATAACCGACTTCAATCAACGCTCTAAAAAGAGTTAAATAATTCTTTAAAATACCCTAATGATGCATTGTTATCTAATAACAACACATCAGATATCATGTACCGACAAAAAATGGTTAAAAGTTTAATACATAGAACTTAATATCCAGCAAACGTGGTTTTTCGACAGAACATTTTTTACAAGAAATTAATTTACATATTTTTGATTTAATTTATGAATATATACATATAAAAAGTAATGAATTACTTTTTGAAGTTGGTGCCAAACTATTGTAAGTATAGTAAGAATTGTGGTTATATTATGCCTAATACCATAAATAAAATGGTAAAAACCATTATTGATTGTGATCGTTTGTCACCAACTTCAAAAAGTAATTCATTACTTTTTATATGTATATATTCATAAATTAAATCAAAAATATGTAAATTAATTTCTTGTAAAAAATGTTCTGTCGAAAAACCTTGTTTGCTGGATATTAAGTTCTATGTATTAAACTTATAACCATTTTTTTGTCGGTACATGATATCTGATGTGTTGTTATTAGATAACAATGCATCATTAGGGTATTTTAAAGAATTATTTAACTCTTTTTTAGAGCGTTGATTGAAGTCGGTTATATTTTTTTTTTTGAAAAAGTTTATTTTATTTATTTCATAACAAAGCATTTAAGTGTAACGTGAAATTTCCTTAAATGGAAGTTTCACTGATAGGTTCATTGCTGGGTGCTTAGTTTCATATAATGGGAGGTTTATCTCACATATGTGATATGACGTACACGTTACAGGCAGTGCATGTAACGTGTGACATAACAGCGATTGCACAATATTCTTCTGAAATGCACGAAAACACGTTTTGCCAGTAAATAACATGGTTTGAAGAATTTTTGTAATTTACTAAAGTTTTCTAAGAAAGTCACATGTGAGTCACAATGTGACGTCACTGAGTGGTGGCAATTTGGACACAGATGTGATGTGACCACAGTGACTCGCAGTGACGTCATTGTGACCATGCATGCTATGAGGGATCTTTTGTATATATTTTTTAATATTCAAAGAAGGTCACATTTCAGTCACAATGTGACGTCACTGAGGGGTGGCATTGTGGTCACAGATGTGACGTCACATTTCAGTCACAATGTGACGTCACTGAAGGGTGGCATTTTGGTCACAGGTGTGACGTCACATTTCAGTCACAATGTGACGTCACCGAGCGGTGGCATTTTGGTCACAGATGTGACGTGACCACAGTGACTCACAGTGACGTCACTGTGACGTCACTGTGACCATGCATGCTATGTGGGCAGGAGCTCCACACAAAGAGTGTGTGTGCAATGGAGCCAGTGGGATTCGAGCCCACAACCTCACGATCAGCGGCGTGATATCTTAACCACTCAGCCACGGTGACCCGTTTTTAACATGTTTTTGAAAAGCTAACTAAAATCGTTCTAATAATAACAATAATGATAAAGCAAACAGCAAAAAGAAGAAAAATCATACCTATGTTTTGTTGACTTTTTCTATCCAAATTGCTTTTTGCCGATCATGTTAAGTTCAATATTAATTATTGTGACACAGACTGGAATCATTTTCACCAAGTCAGCGCCACAATAATTCTCTTGAACTCATTTTTTGCTTGATATATCAGCTTGTGGGATGTTATTCGGTACTTAAAATATAGAACAGAGATGTTACAGTCACATTTTATTGTAGACGACACAACACATATTACATTATATACAAATCGCAAGACGAGCGCAACTCAATCAATTGAATATTCATAAAAATTACTTACAAGGAAGGTCTCCATTGGGGGCATACTCAGAATTTTTTGAAAAAAATACGAATTAAACTACTCATGTAGGTAATAAAGGATCAGTGAAAATTAGCGGCGGAATTACATTATTAGATATGTAAAAAAATAAAATAGTTTGGAATAATTGGCGTGAAAAGCTGAAAGCGACGCGGGATTTGGCGTACAGTGCATTTCCTCGCCGAAAGCAGACGATTTTAACGAATCTGAAAATTGATTTCAATTGACTTCACTGTTAAAAATCTGCAGCATTTACTGCAACGTCACTCCACTACTTTTAAAGAATATCTCTCTTCTGACCAATGAGAATGCTCCATAGCACCGTGAATTGGCCGTGTCAAATTTTCTCCCTTTCATGTGATGGGACAACTAGTTGAGCTTCTTCTGATTCCGAACTTGGAGAATACCTGTATAAAACTCCTTGATTCATAATATAACTGCGATCAGTCCAGTTAGTATAGTCAAGGGTTTTTTCTTCATCTTCGAAACTTTTAATAATTTTCTTTAATTCTTCATCTTTCATTTGTTCAGCACGTAAATCACTTGATGATTTAGAAGGAATATCAACTACTATAGCGCAAATATCGCAACTTTCTTTATTGGTGTGATCACAAGCAGGACGAGAAAGCATGTCAGCTATGACGTTCGCTTTGCTTTTGGCTAGAAGATCCTCAATTTGGGTTTTCAACAATTCTTTCTTTGCTTGTGATAACTTGTAAGGAGGTAGTGATATAGGACGATGTTCTCTAGTATTTATATGATGTTCGACGACGGATGTTGCTTCTCCCCCTGGTCGAAAGGTATTTGAAAAATTTTCAGGTGAGCCATTAAGCCTTTTTCTTTGTATCTCAAATAGATGCTGACCTTCTGTTTCTCTTAACATAACCGAGTTAACTGTGGCAGTTGGTGCTGAGATTTCAGGCGTCGTAATGAAAGGATCATCAGAAAAGGGAATTTTACGTTTAGGATTGTTCTGGAAATACCAACTTTGGCTTCTCATGTCTAGCACGATCCCCATTTTATTTAAAAAATCTATGCCTAACAATGTTCTATTTCCCTGGGCTTCGGGTAAGGCAAAAATCGTTGTACTAGTTGTACGACCTTCTATTTCAACAGTGATTGTTGCTTGAAGAACGTTGGTTTCTTTTCGTAGGCCATCAGCAAGTGTTATGCTGACACCGGTGTCTTCGAACACAGTTGCTTGGTCACACAGAATCTTGTATAACATTTCCCCAGCAATGCAATGAGTAGCTCCTGTATCTGCGCAAGCAACCCCTGTAACACCATTTACCTTTATGTACAACAAAGGTGTTGCTTGAGTATTGACAGAACAAGATTTGAGATGAAGGGAACGAAAATTTGCTGATTGCGCCTGCGTAGAAGTAGATGGAGAACAATTAGGACATTTGGCTTTGACAAAACCTTGTTTACCACAGCCATAGCAACTTATAATAGGATGCTTATCATTGTTTTCATATCTTGAATTTGTATATTTTGAAGTAGAATGATTATTTTTATAATTTGAAAAATGTTCGTTAGTTTCATGTTTGGGTGTTTGATTTTTCCAGAATTCTTGACCATTTGAATTTTTCGGCAAAACATGTTTCTGCGCTTCACGCGTTTTTGGATAACTTGCTGACTGTTGAGAAGAAGGTTTAATGTTTTCGTAAATGTCTAGCTTTTCAGCTAACACGACAGGATCATTTAACTTGTCCCAACCATCTAAATAATGATTTTTATATTCTGGTGGACACTTTTTCTTAATCTGATCAGCGATTATTAGTTCAGTTAGTTTTTCAAATGAATTGATTTCTAATTCGGATAACCAACCCTCAAAATAATTTCTAAGTTCAAAATAAAAATCCTTCCAAGTAGAATTTTCTCTTTTTTGATGTCGGGTAAATAATACTCTAAATTTTTCTGCTGTCAACTTAAATCTTTTAAGCAATATGTCACGAATATAAGAATAATTTTTGAACATTTCTTCTGGTTCTCTGGCGATTAGTTTACCAATGTCGTTCGGAAGTACGGAAATTAATTGAGAAACCCAAAATTCTTTGGAGATATTAAGCATTTTCATTTGACGTTCAAACATTGTCAAAAACAAAGACATATCATCCTTTTCAGGAATAAATGTTGGCAAGATATTTTTAATATCTATACGCATCTGGTTTATTTGATTTTGTGGTACTGTTGTCGCGGTAGGGTTTTGAGCATGTAGCTTAAGCTTTTCTAGCTCATATGCTCTTTCCTCTGCAATACGTTTATCCTGAATCATTTGTTGTTCTGCAATTTCTTGTTTTTTGCGATCTTCCACGATAGCAATAAATGCATCTTTAACAAATTGTTCGTCGTCTTTAAGCAGTTGACACTTCATAATTTTCTCACGTAAGACTGATAGTTTATCATCTTTATCTACATCTAACTCTAATTCTGTGCCCAAATTAAACAAATCGATTTTTTTTCCTTTAGAAAGAAATGCCATTTTTCCCAAATTGTTGTTGATATTGTTGATTTATGCTTAAATTAGAAAACTATTAGATACGTGACCCATTAAATAATAAGAACAAAATGACTACCTTCCCCTTACAGGTAAATAAAACATGTAAATATGGATAAATTTTCATAAATAAATGTTAAAAAAAATGCAGGAAATAATTTAAAACATACTAAAATATACCACTAATTTAATCATGAGCTCATGAAAATATTTAGAAGAAATATTATTATACGTTAAAATTCAACCTTTTTACCAAATTAGCTTACCAATGACATAAATCATTCATTTTAAATATATGAAATATTATAGGTAATTCTTTGCGAAATAATTTTCAACCACACATAAATATGAAAACAACTCGAAATATGAATAAAGAACTTACTTTACATCTAAAAAATAAACAACATACGAAATAATAAAATTTATCAAAATCATTTTTAAACTCTGTGCACAGATTAAAAAAACAAAACAAAATTCACTTACTCAGAATCCTTGCTTTTAAAAACAATATCAAAAGAAATCCCTTTCAATTTCAGAAAACTAATGTTTCTTAATAATCTTACTCAAAATGAACATAAAACAAAACAAAAAACAAAAATTATATATATATATGAAACAGCATTTGTCTTAATAAATAAAAGAAAATGAAAACTTTTTTCCGCAGCTGGCCAGCAAAAAAAGAGAAACAAACAAACAATCAAAAAAATAATTTCAACTTTTACCGGTAAGAAAAATAAAATAAAAATCTATTTTAAGATAAAGGTTGTCGATGATTCACATAACAATTAAAAGCACGCAGAAGTAAATAGGCATAGAACACGTCTAAGAACAAAATCAGATTATAAGTAGAATGCTTTTATATGACGAAATGAAGAAGTTTCAATCACAAACACCAGTTATGTTTAAAAACTAGAAGATATTTTGTTGCTTATGAAGACTGCAGAACATTATTTATTGTCATGTCGACAATATTTTTCAATTATTTCCAATGTGAAGGGTACGGATTACCCTTTTTGAATGCATGTTCTTGCTTTTTTGTCAGGATGACGCACTTAAAACACACAATTGAAGAAGAAGAAAGCACTATTAAAAATAAGAACAGAAGCTTGATTCATTGTAGATTTGACAACACCTTTAAAATGGGTACAGATTACTCTTTTTTTTAAAAATACTTTCTTGAATTTTGTCGCGATGATACTACCACACATAACTGATATTAAAGAAATTAGCACAAAACTGGAGTATATCTTGATACTTGATATGGCACATTATATAATAGAACTTTTTGGAAATCACAGGATGAATTGTTCTTGACGAACACGGCACTTGAGAACACAAAATTTCCTTTATTGCCGAGATGACAATAATTTAGAAGTGGGTACGGATTACCCTACTTTAAATATAATTTTTGGAATTTTTGTCAGGATGACAACAGCGAACTTGACACAAAGACTTTGAAAGCACAAAAATTTTCCGAAAGAACTCCATTTTACGTTGGGCGCCAGTGTGGGATGTTATTCGGTACTTAAAATATAGAACAGAGATGTTACAGTCACATTTTATTGTAGACGACACAACACATATCACATTATATACAAATCGCAAGACGAGCGCAACTCAATCAATTGAATATTCATAAAAATTACTTAGCACAAAGAACATCTCTAAGAGAGATGTATAGCAAACACGCATCCCAATCTTACATCTTAACTGAAAACTCAATTACTTCACTTCATTTCATGTCTTTTTAGAAAGGAAGGCAAAATATCTCAAGATATTTTGCCGAAGGTGGCAATAGCGCCACCTATAGATACTATAATTTAGGGAAGGCAGTCACCCTGTTACAAGCTAAAAATTGCTCTTGAGGATTTTCTTGTTTAAATTTTTAAATCCGTTTCAATACGCGCACATAACTGCTATATGCTCTCCAGTAAACTTATTTCTGGCACCTTAGAACTTTATTTTATTCTCCGGTAAAAAGTCGTCTGTAGACGATCATGAATTTTTTAATGCGCATGACCGTTTATTTCATTTTGTAAACAACAGATTTGGAAGTTAAATATACAATAATTTAATAAGAGTGTCTCTAACTAAACTTTTTTATTTAATGATGGTAATTTAATTTATCTTTTACTTTTGTCAGTTTCAAAGCATTAAAGGTAAAAATTATTCATAAACCTTTTTTTATATTTTATGTTGTTAATAATATTAACAATTAGAGTTTATTAGATAAAACATAGTTTAAATTTTTAAAATGTGTAAAGGTAAATTTAATGGTGATAATACAGGGTGGTCATAAAAAAACTTTGCCGATATGCGAAGCTCTAGCGGCCAGTCCGCTCAACCGATCGAAATGAAATTTCAGATATAGCTATTCAGAGGTATGAGCTCGAGATTCTGGGAACGACAACAAAATGGCGCTCACGGTTACGGTTATAGTTACAGAAACTCGAAAATTTCCAATGGCAACACCTTTTTTTTCATCGCAAAATAATCAGCGCATGCAAAAACCCGCAAGAGCGTTGGAACCGTACGTGTATCGCAAGAAACGGACATGTTATGCACACACAAAAAACCGTTCTGGGAATCCTCCCCCCATAGAAAAAACTCGATTGGGGTGCAAGGAGGAAATTTGCATATGACACAGAGTCAGTACACTAATCTCTGATTACAATACAGATCGGAGAAACTAAAACTTTTATTTTGATTATACATTTTTCACATGGGTGTCATCACAGGCAATTGCATGGTGATAGCACCCATGTGGAAAATATGTAATCAAAATAAAAGTTTTAATTTCTCTGATTTGCATTGTAATCAGAGATTAGTGTACTGACTCTGTGTCATATGCAAATTTCCTCCTTCCGCCCCAATCGAGTTTTTTCTAGGGGGGGGGGGAGGATTCGCAGAACAGTTTTTTGTGCGTGCATAACATGTCCGTTTCTTGCGATACACGTACGGTTCCGACGCTTTTTAGGGTTGTCGCATGCACTGAGCATTTTGCGATGAAAAAAAATGGGTGTTGCCATTGGAAATTTTCGAGTTTCAGTAACTATAACCGTAACCGTGAGGGCCATTTTGTTGCCGTTCACAGAATCTCGAGCTCATACCTCTGAATAGCTATATCTGAAATTTCACCTCGATCGGTTGAGCGGCACTGCCGCTAGAGCTCCAGATATCGGCAAAGTTTTTTTATGACCACCCTGTATATTTTTTTAAGTATAGTTATCAAACGTAGTAAATACACATCTTCTTAAAAAAATAAAAATGTGTTCTAGAGAATGAAAAGTTTTTCTTTGTCAATCAGTAATTTTTTTTCATATTAATTATCTGTAGGAAAAAAAATCTTGTAAAATAACTTTTTTAAAAACATACTTCTAAAACAAAAATTGCAAGAAGATTTTTGCCGTACAAGTTAATTTCATTATTAATTATTGTGGTACAGACTGGAATCATTTTCACCAAGTCAGCGATACAATAATTCTCTTGAACTCAATTTTTATTTGATATATAAGTTTAAAATTGCTTCAGGAATTGATTAAAAAGTTTTTTAAGTTCATGTTTTTGTCACATTGCGATTTTAAAATGTAGTGGTATCACGTCACATATTTGTGACGAACGTTACATGAAGTGACATCACAGTGACGTAATTTTTTTTTATATTGCCAAAACAAAACATAATTTTACATTAAATATCATGCTTTAGAGACTTTTTGTCATTATTTTATGATTTCCAAGATGTTCACATCTAAGTCACAATGCGACGTCACAGAGTGGTGGCATCTCGGTCACAGATGTGATGTGACCACAGTGACGTCACTGTGACCATGCATGCTATGTGGGATGTTCGAAAAATTTCGATTAGTGGGTCATTTTTGGATCATTATGGGTCAAGCCATTTTTATCTAAAAAAAAGGCTCTAACGATTTTGACCAAATTGTATATTTTATCGTTTTGGACTATAAGAAGACCATTGGGTTAGGTAACATGTTCGAGGAAATTCGGTTAGTGGGTCATTTTTGGAGTCATTGTGGGTCATGCTATTTTTATTTAGAGATTTTCTCACGCAATTTTGACTAAAAATTGCATTCTATGGTTTTCGGACACGAGAAAAGCATTGGGCTAGGTTACATGTTCGAGAAAAAAAATTTAATGGGTCACCTTGGGTCATTAAGGGTCTGGGTCAAGCTATTTATATTTAAAGAACGGCAGAATCAATTTCATCGAAATTTTGCCTGTAACAATTTTTTGACACGAGAAAGCTAATGGGCTAAGTTATACGATCGAGAGATTTCGATTATAAGAGTCATTTGTGGGTCATGATGGGTCATAATGGATCATGTCAAGCTATATCTAAAGAACAGGTTGATCGATTTTAATGAAATTTTGCGTTCAACATTTTTTGGAACGAGAAAATCATTGGGCTAGGCCACATGTTCAAGAAATTTTGAATAATGGGTCATTCTGGGTCATAAAGGATCTGGGTCAAGCTATTTATATTTAAAGAAGGGTGGGATAAATTTTAACGAAATTTTGTGTGCAGCAAATAGGTTGCTTTCTCACGTGTAAAAAGGCGTTCAAATCTAAAAGTTCTGATTCCAAAAGAAAGACATCAAAGAACTAAAAATGTAGTATGGAAGGATAGTCTTTCGTTGTAAAGATTTAACTAATGTAAAATTTAGAAATATGTTCATAGTATTGATATTTATAGTGTTCGGGTCATCTTTGGGTCATTATGGGTCAAGCCTTTTATATCTAAAAACGGCTCTAACGATTTTGACCAAATTTTATATTTTATCGTTTTGGACTAGAAGAAGACGATTGGGTTAGGTAACATGTTCGACAAAATTTGGTTAGTGGGTCATTTTTGGGGTCATTGTGGGTCATGCTATTTTTATTTAGAGATTTTCTCACGCAATTTTGACTAAAAATTGCATTCTATGGTTTTCGGGCACGAGAAAAACATTGGGCTAGGTTACATATGCGAGAAAAAATGTTAATGGGTCATATTGGGTCATTAAGGGTCTGGGTCAAGCTATTTATATTTAAAGAACGGCAGAATCAATTTTGCCTGTAACAGTTTTTTGACACGAAAAAGCTAATGTTCTAAGTCCCACAATCGAGAGATTTCAATTATAAGTCATTTGTGGGTTATGATGGGTCATAATGGGTCATGGTCACGCTATATCTAAAGAACAGGTGGATCGATTAAACGAAATTTTGCATACAACATTTTTTTAGCACGAGAAAACTTTGGGCTGGGTCTCATGTTCGAGAAATTTCAATTACTGGGTCATTTTCGGTTATAAAGGGTCAAGCTATTTATATTTAAAAAACAGTCGGATCGATTTTAATGAAATTTTGTATTCAGCATTTTTTGGGCTTGATAAAACTATTGGGCTGGGTCACTTGTTTGAAAAATTCAGATACGTGTTTCTTTATTGGGTCATTATGGGTCAAACCAATTTTATCTTAAACAAGTTGGAAATTGCACGTGAAGCGTAGCAAATGAGGTGCGTTCGTACGATAACGAAGTTTTAAAAATATTCAGATCTTGGTGATATAGTAGAGCGTACATCGGATACAGCATAGTAGTCGAAATCTTTGTGTTTCTGTAAATATGCAGGAAGTAATTTTTATTACACCTCAGCAACCTCGTATATCTTATTCATAAAATGTGAAATAGTTGAATATAATAAAAAAAAACGCCCCAAACAATGATTCACCAAATTGCATTATGTAGTGAAATACTTTTGTGTGGCCCTGTAATTTAATAATGAAAATACTTTGCATCACAGATTGTACAGAATGCATATTTTAGTATTTACTTTATGGATTCATGCCAATTCTATTATGTTCGAATGAGTGTTACATCATTAAAATGCATTTGAAACTTTTTTTCCCATTGACCGTAATGTAATGGAATACTTTTGATTGTCCCTGTAAATGATCTATGTATTCGACTTTCATAACATTTGAAATGACTCGACAAAATTACATAATGATTATATGTTTTAAATTTCAAAAGATTAAAATGCATTTGAAATTTTTTCCCCCATTGACCGTAATGTAACGGAATCCTTTTGACTGTCCCTGTAATTGATCTATATATCCGATTGTCATAACTCACATGACTCACTAATCATATGCGTTCAAAAATCTGACTTAGAAATTTCTTCTGAAAATTTAGTCAAAATCATTTAAGTCGTTTTTTATATAAAACTAGAAAGGTAGCCAATTCAAAAATGACTAAAAATAAGATTAAAAGATGCATACAATGTATGTAAAACATGCAAAAATATGAGATTTTTTATCATCATCATTTGACATTATCAGTCCTCTTTTTCTCATGTAAAAATTTCGTGGCGCTGCGACCGAAGGTGACGCCATTAATATTCTTTTAAAAGTGACGAAAAATATTTTTTAACTTATATATATATATATATATATATATATATGTATATATATATATATATATGTATATATATATATATATAGATAGATAGATAGATAGATAGATATAGATATAGATATAGATATATATTACGCTAACGTATGTGGCACAGAAATCGCGATTACTTGTTATTGTTTCATGGCAACGATCAAACAAAACGTTTCGCAGTTTCAAGTGTCTCTTTTTCGCTGCAATTATGGAACTTCATAATTTCGTCAGGAATGCCCGTAAAAGTTCTCGGCGAATGCTTGAAAGTGAAGAAGAAGCCACATTAAGAAGAGAAAATCGAAGTAAATTGAATCGAGAACGATGACAATCACAAAGTGCAAACGATCGCTAAAATAGCCTTAATATTCCTTGGATGCCCAAACGCAAACGCATAACTTCTGAAGTTCTTCAAATTAGCTGCCCTTGGCGACCTGTTTGGTCTCTCTTAAATGTATTATACGCACTAAATCATATTGCTTTTATTTATAACTTATTTTAATTGCTCAATTTTTTGCCAGATTAGAAGATTCAGCTAGAGAAATAAACATTGGTGTCATAAGACACCACATTGGCGATTGCAACAAAATGGCTATTATATGCCTGACATAGTAACTCGGCTATTGTTGTTTATTTACTTTTATTTTCTCTTTTTTAAATGATTTAAATTGTTTTTCTATTATTATTAAAAAAATTTATGTACTATTATTTCATTTTTAAAATAATAGAAAATTGTTAAAAAAAAATATATGCAACTGGTATTTGAAAACGATGTTTTCGCCAAATTGACGTCAGAAAAAGAAATGTGCTATTGCGACGCGTATATGATAACTTGGTATTTTTATGCTAGTCTGGTGCACGCAATAAATCGCCAGATATTGTACCTGTGGCCTTGTTTCGTATTTCAATAAGTTCATTTAAAATATAATAATATAATCCTTTCACTCATTGCATTTTCAATACAAATCTTTAACTTGAAACTGAAACGTATAAAATTCATGACTTTTATTTAATTTTTAAGTAAAAGGAACAAATAAAAACAAAAATAATGATATTTTGAAGCTCTATATGTTCAGCGAAAGAACAAAACGCAAACAAATCTAACTGATCACGGCCCAAATCCTGCCAAAGGGCTTTTAAAAAATAACCAATAAGATTATTTCGGTGTTACTATTAAAAATTAACAAATAATCGCTATTTCTGTGCCACGTACAATAGCGTAATATATATATACAGACTATAGCGTCATATACCGTATTTTCGGGTGTATAGTCCGCGGCTTATACAAGAAAAAACCTCCCAAAAAGCCGCTGCGGCTTATACACGGTGCGTGTTATACAAAGATTTTTTTTTAAATTGGAAATCGTAATATTTTTTCTACAATTTTTAAACCTTAAAAAATTTGAAAAAAAACATCGAAATTTGTAAATTTTTTTTCGCTATGCCTTGAAATTTAGAGAGTTCTCCCATGTTTGTAAAGGCTTTTTTTTACTGCTTAAATACAGTTATTTATGTATTTGGAAGAACTGTCGCAACTATCGCCAAGTATTTCACTGATAAATGTATAATAGCCATTGTGTTTGTAGAGTACAAAATCCAAAATCCGGGACCCTTCCAATCTCGACAATTAAGAATTTAAGATCATTTTTAGTTTATTTTTCAAAAAAATAATCTACTGACCCTGTTGCAAAGAACAAAAAAAAAGTGTGTCATTTATATCATTTAAGAACGATTCAGAGCAGTCGTTCTTTTTAGAAACGATTCCGAGGAATCGTTCCTTTACAGAGTCGTTTCATTTCGGAAGGAGTTCAAGGAATCGAACTTTTCCGGAGTCGTTTCATTTCAGATAGAGTCCGAGGAATCGTTCCTTTTCGGAGTTGGTACCTTACCCCGTTGCCAAGAATAAAAAAAGTGCGTGATTTATGTCATTTCGGAACGATTCAGAGCAGTCAGTCTTTTTCGAAACGATTCCGAGGAATCGTTCCTTTACAGAGTCGTTTCATTTCGGAACGAGATCTAGGAATCGAACTTTTCCGGGGTCGTTTCATTTCATATAGAGTCCGAGGAATCGTTCCTTTTCGGAGTTGGTGCATTTTGGATCGATTCCGAGGATTCCATCCTTTTGGGAACCAATGACCTAAGATACGTATACATTTTATTTCCGAAATTTTGAATTTATCACCGATTTTTTTTTAATTTCCGGAATTTTTTTTTTTAAATATCACGCTTGTATGAAAAAAAAATGCGCGTAAGCGCCGCATCGCGTGAAATTTTATCTTAAAACACGTAAACGCCGCGGCATTTCTTCCGAAAATTACGGTACTGATAATCTTAATTTTTTAGCCCAATTACTATAGATATTATGCATCACGAAAAAATTTGGTAAATTTGTGTTAAAAATTATGACACTAATGGCTTCTAATTTCGAACCCTGGTCGAAATATACGTTCTTAAATGGTGTATAGCCCGCGGACTATACACCAATGCATCTCCGCGGGTTATACACGAACTTTTTTACTGCACTGCTCGATTTAGGGGTGGGGGTTATACACAGTGCGCGGGCTATACACCCGAAAATACAGTATATATAGACGGTCGAATCCATGTCAATTCAGACAGGGAGTTACCTTCATAGTCTCAGAACTTCTTTAATTGAACATATATTGAAATTCAGGGAAAAATAAAATTCCCGTAATTTTTGGTTTTGCTCAAAAAAATTTCTGCACCAAGATACAGGGCGTCGAAAATGGCATCCCGAGCACCAATGGCATCCTATTCGCAGTTTTCTAAAAAAAATTGAAGGTGCTCTATTTCTGGAACGGTTCAAGATATATCATTGCGGTTTATTTTATTTTAAAGATAATATTTTTCAGTATAAAATGACGTACTCCATTTTAAAATATGTATTGATTTTTTTTTTTTTTTTTTTTTTTTTTTGTGCTGCAGCTTTTTAAAAAAATTTTTTTTCTCAAAAATGCCAATTTTTAAAAATTTTGATTTTTATACTGTTAATCAATATCATTGAGTACTATCTTCACTGTACAGGAGAACTTTTAATAAAAAAATTTTTTGATAAAAAGAAATTTTTCTAGAAGGCTACAGCAAAAAAAATTCAATACATATTTTAAAATGGAGTAGGTCATTTTATACAGAAAAATATTATCTTTAAAATAAAATAATTCGCAATAATATATCTTGCACCGTTCCAGAGATAGAGCACCTTCAATTTTTTTTCGAAAATTGCGAATAGGAAATGGTGCTCGGGATGCCATTTTTGACGCCCTGTATCTTGGTCAAATTTTTTTGAGCAAAACCTAAAATTACGGGAATTTTATTTTTCCCTGAATTTCAATATATGTTCAAGTAAAGAAGTTCTGAGACTATGAAGGTAAGATTTTTTTCTTTGGCTGCCAGAATTTACATGGACTATTCCAGACAATAGCGTATATAGATATGTAATTGGTGTTTGAAAACGAGGTTTCCGCGAAATCGGCATCTGAAAAAAATCGTGCCAATGTGTTGGGTGTGTGACATCTGTGCCATATAAATATCATTCAATCTTTTTTTAAAGTCCACTCCAGATATATATAGACGATAGTGTAATATTTATATAGATATGTAACTGGTATTTAAAAACGAGGTTTTCGCGAAATCGGCATCTGAAAAAAAAAATCGTGCCAATGTGTGTATGACATCTGTGCCATATAAATATTATTCAGTCTTTTTTAAGTTCACTCCGGTGTTATATTTTCGAATGACAGTCCCGACACAGTTTCTGCCCGAGCAACGCCGGGCGGGTCAACTAGTAAGGTAAAAAAAGATACAATCATTACTGAATAATGTATTCATAAAAAAATGCCATTGAAGTATAAATTAAAATTAGCTCACAAAGCTCCAGGATATACGATGATTTTGTAAAAACATTTCATTCTTTAAAAGCGGATCTTTCTCTTAGGTATCTTCCAAATAAATTTTTAACAGCTCTTCTTTGCAAGATGAAATAATTACATAGAGTTGCTTATGAAAAACACCGATTAGTTAAATACGATGCAACTGTAGCAAATATTTATTCTTGTGGCTTATTTAGCGTCATTAAAAATAAAAGTATAACTGGAAATTGCATTCATATCAATCTTTTCATTCATTTCAAATGAAAAATATTATAAATTATTCAAAAATATTTCGCTGTTAAAAAGCATTTCCTAAATTACATCTCTGCACCATTATTATTTCCTCACTCATAGAACAGAACAAACGTAAAAAAAAGTTGCAACTTTTAGTTGCTGTTATTGTCTGCATGTGTAAATAACACTATACAAAACCATAGAGGTAACAAATTACTAAATATTTTCTAAATGTTCTAAAAACATATCCATCATTGTATAAAAACTACACTGTATGTGACTAAACATCTTTTTCAAAGTCAACTTCAGTAAAATGTTTATAAAATGATATATGTTTTTAGAATTTTTCTATAATTTTTAGTTATTTGTTTGTATTATAAGGTGAATATGGATTCTGTGAGAGTATTTTTATCATATCTCAAGCTTTTTACAAATATAAAAATAATTCAATGTTAAATGAATGATAACACAGGTCCCTCTTTTGTATGCTGATTATTTTGTGGCGCTGTGACCGGCAGCGACATCATTAATATTATATTAAAAAGCAAGAAAAATCAGGCATTAAGCATAGATTATGAAGCACTTTCCAATACTTCTTGAAATCTTTAACAAAACTTCGTTATCCAAGTAAATAACGTATTATTGTCCATATCCAAATATGTATTTCAATATTTTTGAAAGGTCCTGTATTTGATCTGTCGGTTAATATATAGACTATATAATGGTAAAATTTAGTTTAGCAAGAAAACGCCTAAGTGTTTGAAATTTTCCATTCATCAATTTATACTTATAGATGGAAATATACTTTAACACTTTTGTTTAGCCATGTAAAATGTATAGTACCATTAATGCACGAAAGTATTTTGCGAAAGTTTCGTTAAAAAAAATTCTCTTTAAAGTACTTAAATCAAATTTCCAGAAATTATCATCCAAAGGCTACCATTTATCCAGCTCTTTGTGTAACCCTGTATATCATTTTATCTATATTCTACAAACATTTCTTAGTAAACTAAATGCAGTTCGACGTAAAAAAAAAGCATAATATAGTTAAAACCACTTTTAAGAAAATTAGGTTCATATTCAGCGACTTTTCCGAGATCTTTTGTGTAACCCTGTATATCTAAATTGTGTAACAATTAGCATTTATATAAATCATATAATATGCATACGTCTAATGAAACCTAAAAGCATATATCATTTAAAAAATGCATTTCATCCATCTAACAGCTTCCATAATATTCAGGACTTCGGATAGGTTATACTTTTGAAATCTTTTGTGTATCCCTGTAAATTCTATGCACTACGTATTGTGCGTGAAATAACTCATATTATTCCTCAGCAACGCATATTAATTTGATTATACATGAAATCATTTATCACAATTAAAATTTGTCGCAAATAATTCCCCCCTTTATTATTATGTATTGGAATTATTTTGTATGGCCCTGTAAATGAATAATTATTAATTTCGCTGCATACTTTACAAAATACATTTTTTAGTGCACTTTGGAGATGCATATAAATTTGAAGATGTTTGACAAGATGTAACATTTTAAAAATTCATTTGAAACGATTTTTCCCCATAGGCCTTAATGGAATGGAAAACTTTTGACTGTCCCTGTAAAAAAACTAATCATAACAGAAACTTCATTTCCAATAGGTTTCGTGACTAGGTAAACGTCATTAACGTCCAAAAATTTCATGACAGTTCGAGTATATTTACGAGAGTAAATATACTCGATATGCACTCGACGCCGTCGTATAATGCACTCGACGTCCGTCTGTCCGTCTGCGCGGGCAGACGGACAGACGGACAGAAAAACCAAATGCATAAGCACTTTTCAACTTTATTGGAAAGTGCTAAAAAGTACAAGTTAATTAAGTCATTTTAAATGTCCTTTGTTTCATGAGACCTGCTGCACGAAGAAACATCCTTTCTCGCTGGCAACCCGATTTGCATAGCGTGAATAGGGCTATTGCGTCACGTAACATTGTGATTTTCCAATTCTTGTGTTCAATAGCTACATTAACCCGCACTGGTGGATAGATTGACATAGTGTAATAGACAGGGAGGCGGCAGCACAGGCAGTCACCTCATTCAGTTCACGGAGGAAAATCTAGGATTAGTTAAATATCGATTCACATATTAAAATGCAATCGATCTGCCAAGTCATATCTTGGTGGAAAACACCTAAAACCCAATTTTAGTAGCTGACTCATAGTTTTACCATTATATTTTACTGTTCCAAATCCTCCATACTCTCATACTTTTAGGTGCAGGAAGCATAACGATTAAACTACGAGGTTTTTAGGTGTTTTCCAACAACATAACTGACTGAGCTTTAATGTGCGGTTAAAAAATTAACTAATCCTAGATTTTCATCCGTGTACTTGATGAGGTGATTGTCTGCGCTGTCGCATCCCGGTCTACAAGTATCTGATAGTGAATCTGGAATATGAAATCTCATTTGTATTTTTTTCATGTTTCTGGCGCAGTTTTGGTTTAGTGTAGATTTATGAGAAGCTTGGACTGAAAAATCTTGTCGTTGGAGGCCACCGTAATACTTACCCATCATGGATATGCATAACATAATACCTGAAAACATAACACATGTAAACAATTTATAAAATGCATTACAATTCCAAAACAAAATATAAATGTATATTTAAGTATTTTTAACACATCATCATGCTCTATTAATGAATTTCTCATGAACCAATTTCGATAAATTGTATGAAACGCCAAACTATTCAAGTAACACTGAATTGCATAAAAGAAACATCCTTATAACTCTAAAAATAATTAGCATATTGACTAACGGTTTCTTGTATCGAATTAAGTGTCTCATTTGCAATTGAAAGATATCTTTGAGTTGAAATTTGAATGAAATACGGGGTTCTGAAAAATCAAAGAATATGAAAAACAGGATTAGAAATATCTCGACAACTAATTATCCGATCGACTTCGTTTTTTATGCAGAATTTGTGTTAATTTATTGCCTTTTACGTCCACTCCTTAAAATAAAAAAATTCGAAAATTTTTATATACCTTTCATCAGACAGAATTCTTCGAGAGTCCGAAAAAAATAGTTCCGGATAATCGAGGTTACTGATATTAAATAGGCTTCGTCCCATTCTTACATACTAAGCACATACAAAATTTCAAGTCTCTATCTCAATTTGTTCGAGAGATAGAGCGGTTACAGACAGACAGACAGACGGACGGACGGCAAAATTTTTTTTCTAAAAATATGTTTTTCGGAATCTCCAGTGTCTGAAACGTGTAAATCCGTCAAATTTTTTTTTTGATTTTCAAAACGATTGCAAAACTTACCCTATACTACGTATGATGAGTAAGTAAAATGGATAACAAAGCCTGTTGCCTGCTAATGTAAAGACGATATTGCAGAAAACTCATTTTGTGCAAGTGGTGGACCAACAGGTCTAATTCAATCAGTAACCAATTAAAATGGATTCGTCGTCTAAACGTCTTTTTAAACAAGGGATCAAGACCCAAGTAATGTAGTACGTTAAGTAGAAATTACAAATACGCATACAAAACTTTACGTAGGCAATTTTTTTTTTTACTGTACAAATAGATTTATTTTATATCAAAGAAATCTCCCTCTTTTTTTAGGTGCGTTCGTAATTATGTAAATACATAGCACCTATTGTTGTCACTCAGTCCGTCCGTCTGTCCGTCCGTCTGTCTGCCCGCATATAACAACGCAAAAACTACCCAACCGAATCGTTTGAAATTTAAAATACATAATTATTGCATAATTTTGTCGAGTCATTTCAAATTTTATGAAAATCGGATGGATAGATCAATTACAGGGACAATCAAAAGGATTCCGTTACATTACGGTCAATTGGGGAAAAAGTTTCAAATGCATTTTAATCGTTTGAAATTTAAAACATAATTATTAGATAATTTTTTCGAGTCATTTCAAATTTTATGACAATCGGATGGATAGATCAATTACAGGGACAATCAAAAGTATTCCGTTACATTACGGTCAATGGGGAAAAAGGTTCAAATGAATTTTGATGGTGTTGCACTCATTCGAACATAATAGAATTGACATGAATCTATGAAATATATACTAAAACATACATTCTGTACAATCTGTGATGCAAAGAATATTTATTATTAAATTACAGGGCAACACAAAAGTATTCCACTACATAATGCTATACGGGGAAACATTCTTTGGGGCGTGTTATAGTTATATTAAACTACTTCACACTTTATGAATAAGATAAACGTTGCTGAGGTGTAATAAAAATTTCTTCCTGCATATTTACAGGAACACAAAGATTTCGACTACTATGCTGTATCCGGAGTACGCTCTACTATATCAGCAAGATCTGAATATTTTTAAAACTTCGTTATCGTACGAACGCACCTCATTTGCTACGTTTCACGTGCAATTCCCAACTTGTTCTGCTTAAAATCTAATATTTTCTTTTCGTTAGATACTTTGATGACGGGAGAAGTTTTTCTCAAGATCGTCAATACTTATTTCGAAAAGAAAAGATCGGAATAAACCGTATACTTCGATATTTATATTTTTTAAAAAAGTTATTTTTTTCTCCTAAATAAAGGTCTCTTAAAAAATTTAATTATGAATAATATTCATAATTAATATTTTTAATTGAAAAAAAATGCCATAAATATCTTTGAGTTTACACATTGTATGTCGTTTAAAAAAAATTAATCGGCGGAGGGGAGAGGGCTTTTTGAAACGATACATATAAAAATAGTCACATGAATTAGCATTAGTATCATCAAACTTTTAACTCACTATGTCTATTAAAAATTAAGAAAAAAGTATACATCTAATCTTTTTTCTGGGCTACCTTGATTAAAGGAATAAAAAGTTGTCAAATGTGTGTGTTACTAATGGAAAAGTCAATGTAAATACAGTTTTTAACATGTAAATCGACTCTGTTTAAAAAATTTCTATTTCGAAGTATTCAGTAACTAAAATTTTAAAAAGTAGATACCATTATCATTTACCACCCGAAATTTTATCATCTCTCTGCAGCAATTTAACAATTAAAAAGTAGGGGGATATTCCTTCTCTCTCTTTTTTATCACTGCATAATATTATTATTTTTGAGAAAAAAAAATGACGCCCCTTTCAGGTGATCAATTCAAGCTTTTTGAAAGGAAACTGTCTCGAATCTGTATTAATCTCTATAAAAAATATACTTCTCCTCCCGCTACTTCCACTCCCACGCACAAAAAAGCTCAATCCTGTGGCGCCGCTCTGTTTGTCATGTAAGCTTTTCTAAACGCAGGGCTGCCAACTACTACGCCTATTTACAGTCAAATAAAAACATTAGAAACAGAAATTTTAGTAAATAATTAAGAATATGTAGTGTAATGCATAACATTGAATATACTTGGTATACATTTTACTAAATTATTTTTGTGGTTTTAAACATGTTTATAAGATTTAAATAGGCGTAGAAGTTGGCAGCTCTGTAAACGTGATTTCGTGTGGCTAATTTAGGAATTTTTTTAAATTTTAAACAACTACCAGAATTTTCGATTACCTTCATATTACTTAATCACGGAATTCCGAGCATTAAATACAGCAGAAATTACTATTCTAAGCTTCTGGTAGATGAATTTTTAAAAATCAGCAACACTGGTACAGCATTGGGGACGAATGGGACGTGATTGAGTAATTTGAAAGGCAAGAGCCTCGCATTCGCTAAGGAAGGTTCTGATTTTCAAAGTATTTAAAATTTAGAAAACATTATTCTTAAATACAATAAAAGTATGATTGCAAAACTTTCCAGGAGTCGGATTCATCAATGTCACTGTAAAATATAAAGTAAATTTAAATCTGCTCTGTGCCCGCACGCAAAAACAATGTTCCACGCGAAGTACCTATACCATAAATCAAAAGAAGCTAGGGGCATGCAACAGCGAAATATAGCTTTGTAGCTACCCACTACTAATGCTAAAACATTTCATAGTTAATTGTTTAATTTTTAGAGAAAACAACCAAAATGTAATCTGAGAAACGTATTTATATTTTTCTGGATTCTTTGAAGAAAAAATCGCGATGGCCCCGATAAACCGCGAGAATGCAGGACGTTTCTAGAGGATGTTTCTCGAATGTCTCTAATTCCCATAAAAATATTAAAGCATTAATTACACTGGTCAACAGCTGTTTTGGTGCCGGGGTATTTTTAGCTGATTTTATATGAATTTGATGTCCTGAATTCAAATATGGCATTAGTTTTTCTCTATCAGCTCAGTTTTTTAAGATAAACAACTTTTTGTGAAATATATGTTTCATTATTTTAAGGTAAATCCATGTATTAAAAAATGTATGTAAAAGTAAAATAAATACAGGATTTTTATTTTTTATAATACACAAATGTTAGTTTTTATTATTATGATATACACATATTCAAATAATATTTTTTAAATTATATTATACAAATATTTTTACTCACAAAAATAGAGAAAAACGTCACTGATGAAACTGATACTCATTGAATGCTTCGGAAGCTTCTTTTCCGTGACATTCTGGAATATATTTTAGAGCAGTGTCTTTTTAAACTCAAACTGTAATCTGAAACCCTTTACATATCTCATCTTTTTTGGAAGCGGTCCTCCATAATCTTAATATTGTGGTGAAATCTTTCGGGATGTTTATCACTTGTGCCTTCTTTATTTTCAAGAAAATGCTCTAAGTGGCAATGTAAATAGTGCACTTTAATGCTTCTCTTACACCCAAGAGATTTAAAACTATTATGCTTTTCATTTACCAGTTCTACATAGATTTCCCCTTTGCATTTGCCCGAAATGTTTTTGTGAACTGCCACAAAAAAATTCCAGGCTTTTTATTCAGCCTCAATCGTTGAATTTACGAAAGCAGGATCCTTAATCAGTTGTCTTATTTGTTGTCCGTTAAACATTCCTGCTTTAATATCTTCATAACTCAATTCAGGTGTTTTTACTTTATATATGCAAATCATGACCCGTTCTTATGGAGAATTTACACAAACTACTTCATAGGACAGAGCTTGATATACAGTGCAGAAAGTATGATTTTCTTTCGCCCAACTAAAGTGTTATTAATGACATTCCTTTCTCCAACATCCATGTTTTCTTTCTTAGGCCTCTCTTTTCTAATATAGTGGTGTGTTTTATCCCTGCTATCCCAAAAATAGAAAAACAATAGTATTTTGTGTAACTTCTTTGCTGTCCAAGGACAATCATCTGGAGAATATTTAGGAAGAACCAATTTTTCTAACAGTCCTCTAAATTCATGACAAAATACAAGATTGTTTTTTTTTAACTCTGTCACTGACAAGCCCGTCTAAAGACGTTCCCTAAGCTCCAGGTTTCACTGCAAAGCAAGCAATAATTAAAATGATATAACTCAATTGATTTAATAGATTTTTAATACATTGTGCAATGATTAACACACTCAAGGATAATATTCATATTCGTAAATAAGATTTTTCTATAATTTTAAAAGAATCATATTTTTTTAGCAATTAAAACAAAATGCTGAGAAAACACCATTACAATTTTGCCCTTTTGCAAGACTGTCAGAGGGTTAAGAGAAGTAGGGTAGTAGACAATTTTGTTTTGTGTGATAAAATGTAAGTTTGGCTCTTTGTTCGAATAATTTTTTGTCTTTTAATCTTGAAACCAACCAGTAATTCAGAAGCTTCTTTTAAAAAATTGAAATCTCTTTTGAAATCATTTAAATCAACCTGGTTGAAAAATTTAGGCATTGATGACGTCTCTTCATAATCACTGTTTTCTTCACATTTATCTAAAAGATGATCAGAAGGACAATATTCATCCTCACTAAGCTCTGGTAGCTGATGAAACGTTGGGATCGGTAATTCCTCTGAGTGAGGAAGTGGGGGTCTTGAAGACACTAAATCAGGATAAGTTTTCTTATTACAATTGTTTCGATTAATTCAAATAGTATTCCAGTGCTAGGTAGAAATAATAGTCATAGAAATGGTTTTGAAATTCTCTCTCCAAACCATTGGTAAGCCGAATTTGAGATTTATTCTCTTCCGTCAGCTCACTGTCATAAATGCTCTGTACAAGTTTTACAGACCTGTTGCGGTGCGCAGATTTTATCCTGATCACCAAGTTTAACCCCAAAGTATCCAAGATAAGCTCTCTTTACAAAGTCAGTAACATATTTTATTTGTTATTTCAACTTTTATTCTCCGCATATGTAGCAAAACTTACCTGGATGATTTATACAACTTCTACTTGAACTCATTTAAATTCCATTCTACAACGCAAATACAACTATCTACAACACTAGGAGTTTTACGTTAAATTCATACGAATTCTATCTTAAACACAAATATCATGGAAGTTCAAAACTTTAGAAAGTCAAAGAAAGCCAGTTTTGTTTCCATGGAGTGAACTCTGAAACTAACCTTATCTCTTGGAGGCTTTTACATTTGGCTTTATAGATGAGCGGCGCGAAATCATAAGCATGCGCAGATTCTCAGTTTTGTTTGCACATTTCTTTTTTTCAAGATCTTGTAGTATTTCAACGTCCTTCTAATCGCCTTGAGCGTCGTTACAGGGCTATGTATCTTAAGGTCAGTATAAGTGTTCAAGGTGAATTTGGTTCTAAAAAATCCTTAGTTCGCTTTGCATATCTAAAAAAGTAGAGCTGATAGAGAAAAACTGATTGCATATTTGGAATCAGCGTCCCAAAAATATCCAAAATCAGTTGTAAAATCTCAGGCACCAAAAAAATTTTTTTTTTTTTTGTAGGCCTGTGTTATCATAACTTGAACGAAAAACGTATAGACGTTTAACCGCTTGAGTAAGATCCGTATATACAATGTACCGTATATGCTCTTTTGTGTTATACGTATAACCGCCGTTGCCATATTATACGTATAGCAAATCCGTATTCCGTGTAATACGTATTATACGTACACTCGTATAAACGTATAATCGAGAGCACTACTGGAAACTAATTTAAGTATAAACGAGGACTCCTGCTGTCCGGAGTTTATTCGTTATGCAATTACCCCAGATGCTTTATTTTCAAGCTATTACACGATTCTTATATTGTAATTTTTTAAATGATTCCGGAAAAATTAGGTATGTGTTAAATATTTCTATCGCGGCAACATTTCTGGGTTTTTTTATTTATTTTTATTTATTTTTTTGTTTATTTATTTATTTATTTATTTATTGAGCAAAACATACAAAATTCGCAAATTAATTCCAAAAAAGTAAATAAATAAAATGAAAATTTAACACGAGAACCATTTATTGAGAATCTCTTTCAACACAAAACATCCATAATTATCATAACATAAATGTCTAATATATAATCTAGCTCAATATTTTAAGCATGACCCTGCGCAAGGCCGAAAATGAAGTTTAAAAAAAAAAACAAAAAAAAAAGGGGGGGGGGAATCACCCGAGAGGCCATTTAATTTTCTGATTGTCGATAAATATTGAAATCTGGCTACGCAAAAAATAGAAAGATATTTTTACACATTAAGGAAAGACATTTACAAATTAGAGAGTTTATCGATAGTAGAGATATTGTCCAAAAATGATTAAAAAAGAGAAATGTTTGTTTGCTTAATAGGAATTAAAGTCGTTCTTAACACTCTAAAATTTTAAACAAGCTTAAAAATTATTTCTTTTCTAAACATTTATGGAAAAATCTCCGTAGTCCGAAAATTCTCTAATTTACGGAAGTCTTGGCCAAATGTTTAAAATTATTTTTCTGGGCTTTGCAATTTTGCAGCAGACAACGTTGCAGGTATGCAGGAAAGGGCACAGCCGAATAAGCACAGGAAACTTACTTTTCAATCAAACTTCGTGATTTTGTTTTCTCCAGAAGCGTTAACCTATCTGAAATTATATTACGCTAATTATCACTTGATAAATATTTATATTTTAGGAAATAAAAATGATTTTTCGATTTCTTTAAAAAACTAATTTTCTCGGAAACGACTGTACCGATATTTATGCAATTACATAAGGTTATATAGATGCCAAAGAAGCATAACTGGAATTTTATCTATAATTTTATGTTTGCAAAAACTGTGGGAAACAGCAATAAAAATAATTGCAAAAATAAAAAAGTACTTATGTAATAGTTTCTAAAAATTACCTTTTTTTTTTTTTTTTTTTTTTTTTTTGTAAGAAAATCTGATATGGTCTCGTATATATGACGAAAGTTTGCGTCGGGAATAACAATAAGAATGTTTACAAAAATGAGCATTAAATTCAATTTGCTTTTGCTCGATTAACAAAGTAAGACAACAATATAAAATTATTCAATTGACCCCGGTATATTTAAAGGATTATTTTTATAAATAAAAAAACTTGCATACAGTAACTATCAGTTGATATGTCTGGTGTTGTTTAAATCAGGGAGTGAGCGCCCCTGTGGCAGTAAGTTCTCCTCGTCGAAATGATGTAAGAGAAAAAACAGTCAACGCACCTACATGCAATCCAAATGTGTCGCAAAATATAGGTGTTACAAACGTGTTCCCAATATATCAGGATTTACACGAGAATCTGTTACTTTGAAGGTGTGATGGTATTTCAGAGAGTGTCGTATTTGCTACTTTTGAATGACATATTTCCGCTTTTGTGTGTATGTTTATGACTGGTTATTTTAAAATTTCATGAGGTAACAAATCATATTTAAAGCTATAAAGAAATTTATATTAAAGAAATTTTAAGACGGTTTTTAAATACAAACTCTTTGCTTTTTAATATATGTTTGAATTTATTTTGTTCACAAATGAATTTAAATTTTGATATGCCTTTATGCGAAAACAGTGTAATCTAATGATTTGTTCCATTTTTTTTTCATGAAAGCATAATTGTTTTTAGAAAGTATTGACTGCATTCAACTGTATTTCATGAACACGAGAATAACATGAATAAAAAATAGCCTTTTTGAGACAGCAATCACTTATAACTTTAAAATTATTATTCATTCATCCAAATAAAAATAAAAAAATCGATTTCTTTTTTTTTTTTTTTTTTTTTTTTTTTAGTATTATGTTTTTATACTTAAAAAGGTGTCAATTTAAAGTGTGAAAAAATATGGTAATTGTTATTAGTCCACCTGTAATTACGCTGTGTGCACTGTCTTGTATTCATGTTTCATTTTATCAATTTAAAAAACAAATTTCATCAATGACGAACAATCATTTATTTATTTCTTTACCTTTGGGTCTCCCATTGTATATCACATAATTTTTCACTACACAGAAGACATTCTGGCTTAACTCTGCGATCTGAGATACTTAATTTTAATTCCACACTTGCAAACTGTACCAATAATATTTAAGTAAAATTTTGCTTCTATAATAAAAGCTTAAATTAAGGATTTCAATATATCTAAAAAATTCGTTCGTGAATTCCGATGTCAGTCAAAAATTTCTCATTTTACAAACAGATTTAACCGATAACGGAAAGAGATAAAGGTTTAAAATTTTTAGGGAAAGGGGGGGAACTCTAAAAATTATAGTTTTTATTATTAGAAGATATCAAGTTAATGAATGATACAATTATTTCAGACAAACTATCTATAATTTTAGTTTCAGATTTATTTTTATTTATTTATTTATTTTTACAGAAAGATACAGACAAAGGGAGAATATCATCCATTGAGAGAGGAGGTTCTTTCTACGCAGTTCTAATCCCTTTACGCAAATTAAGCTGACTTTGAAGAAAACAACGGAAAACTCCGAATTACAAGGCCGACGGGTGCGACATCGGTTTGAAATCCTGTCATACATAGGGAAGGGGGGGCTCAAAGTTAAAAAAGTAAAACTGACAATTATTTTTGAGGAATTTTTTTTCTGACTGGATAAATTAATTCATGGCTTGAGTAACGCAGTTGAGGTGTGCAACTGCGCTACTACAGCCGTCAATATAATATTTATTCGTTGATAAGGCATAGACTTTCATAAATTGATAAATTTAATCATGAATACGAAACAGTTCACACAGCATAAGTAAAGAGCATAATGCAAGACTTAGAATCAAATATCGGATTTTTTTTCAAAATTTTGATCACAAAAAGACTTTATTGGAATATAATTGTTATTACATTTAAGGTGGTTCTCACAAGAAATTGTTTCCCTCTCAACAACCCGAAACTTCGTTACATTTTGAAACTTAAAAGCATGATATTTACAAGCATGATTATTAAAGTAATTTGAAACCAAATAGCTTTTTTGATATATAAATGATATACTATATCTTCAATTTAGGCGATCGTTGTCTCAAGACGACGGTTTTATCTCTTTCATTTGCTGTCACATCCGTAAATTATGTAAGAAATATTGTGTAATCTATTATAGAAGTTTTAGTTACGGCTAAATACCTGATCGTAGAAACAAAGCTGAATTGCCTTACATAAGATATAAATTACTCTACCCCCCCCCCCTCCTTACGCCCTTTTTGCACACCCATACTGCATCTCCTTATTCTGTAAAGTTTTAAAACTCTTTAATGTTTTAAAACAAGTTGGGAATTGCACGTGAAGCGTAGCAAATGAGGTGCGTTCGTACGATAACGAAGTTTTAAAAATATTACTCTCATATATGAATCTCGTAAAACTGTAAATAATGAATTACAATTAAAACGCTCATCAAACAATGTTCTCCCTATACCATTATGTAATGGAATACTTTTGTGTGGCCTTGTAAATCAATAACAACTGTTCTTTGCACCACAAATTATGTAAAATGTATATTATAATATATACTTTATAGTTGCATATAAATTCTATTAAGTTCGAATGAGTGTAACACCATTAAAATGCATTTGAAACATTTTTCACCATTGACCGTAATGTAACGGAATACTTTTGATTGTCCCTGTAATTGATCTATGCATCCGATTTTCATAAAATTTGAAATAACTCGGCAAAATTATGTAATAATTATATATTTTAAATTTCAAACGATTAATATGCATTTGAAACTTTTTTTCCCATTCACCGTAATGTTATGGAATACTGTTGATTGCCCCTGTAATTGATGTATGCATCCGATTTTCATAAAATTTTAAATGACTCGACAAAATTATGTGATAATTATGTATTTTAAGTTCCAAACGATTCGGTTGGGTAGTTTTTGCGTTGTTATATGCGGACAGACGGACGGACTGAACAATCACTATAGGTGCTACGTATTTACATCATTACGAACGCACCTAAAAAGCCAGTAAAAGTGAATAGATAAGATTTCTATAAACACTCGGCATCTCATCAGGCTTCTAATCGTAAAAATGCCTCTATATTTTGAAGTTACTCTGACTTTTTATTTTTTACTTTCTTATTTGTTTATTTTTAAATGGCCTGTTTATAACTTTGTTGCTTAATAAATAAATGAGCTGATCACAACATCACGTAAAAGCAGGAGAGGGGGGAGGAGCGCAAAAGGAGATGAAAATAATAAAGGTTTTCTTTTTCGATACACAAAAACATTTTACGAGATGTAATAATACCAAGTATCTTCAGCAAATAAATAAGTAGAATGGTATATTCATCTTTTTAAAAAGTTAATCTTATAACTACACTGTGAATAAATCACTTAAAGATGAAAAAAAAATATTTTAAAAAGTTGTTGAATTACTTTTAATCCTCAGTATTTTAAACTGTAAACACAGTCATCGACCGAGAATACAAAATCAAATAACAATACAAATATTAACACCTTAGTTTTCAAATGTCACATAATTGGAGTGAAAGTGAAAGTCAATTTTTAGATCTGGAAAATAAAATGTAGATATTGAGGCACATGGACTTATTACTTGTATTATGTATTTTTAAGTAAAGCGATCCAAATTCTTGGTATGTTGTAGGATAAAACGTCTTTGCAAACAATATTTCTTTTAATAATAATTTCTATTGATTCTCGAATTATTAATTCACGGTAATTCTTCAAGGGGCATATAATTTTTGCATCTTCGAAATTAATTTGAATATTTTGCTTCTGGTTGAGTCTTGACAGGGCTTTTCCTAAACGATTGTACTTTAAATCTCTCAAATGTTCTTTGCTATCATCCCTTTAAGTTTACTAGAAGTCATTCTTGTGTGTTCGTGATATATAGAGGAATTAGATATATTCCAGAAATTTCATCTTTCGGAGTCTTCTCAATTTTGGCACTAATTAGACATTTCAATTTTATTGGAGGAGTGGTGATAAAATTTACACCAAAGCGAAATAGCACATGCCTGAATCATTCGAATAGTAGTCCTGGTATGTACTTCATTTTGCAATACAGTAAATTTCCGATCTATCGTTTCCCCCATCTATCGTTTTTCCGCATTGATCGTTTTATTTCTATGGTCCCTGCGCAAATTATACTTAAATAATGTTAACGAAACCCGCAAGCATCGTTCTTCAAAAATTCATTTTCCGCATTCATCGTTATAAAATTTTCTCTTCACTGAAATTAAATTGTAACTCATACGAATCCATATTACATAGAAACTGGAATTACTTCTTTTATCCCAAAATAACATTTTTGTGTTGATGACGGTGACAATAATAAAGATGAAAAGTGGTTGTATATAGCAAAGGATGCGATTATATTTTTATTGATCAAGATGTTGGGACATGTGCTGTCCTAAACGTAGGAGAAATGTGGGATAATGCAAAGAATTAAAATAATGACGAAAAAGCAGGCCGATGAAGTTAAGTCACCAGTGCCAACTTTGTCTCATGCAACTACGGAATTTGAACTGTATGAACCTTTATATATGCATATGAAATTACAGAAAATGACCAGAAATAGGTTGTATATTTTGAAAAATAATTTTTGATTAGAAAAAAATGAACAAAAAACCAAACAAAGTATAGGTTTTTTTTAAAATAAAAATTTTCTATACCTTCGATATATTACTTTTACAATTTAGTAAGTTACAAATCACAATTTATAAGTACATTGTATGCATTGCATGCATTAGTAATGTATTAACATTAGGTTTTTTGGTATTTTGAAGTTAATCCGCATTCATCGTCTTTTCCCCCGCACCTCATGAAAAACGATGGTTCGAGGTTCTACTGTATCATATTATTTGATGGAAGTTTTTGTATGTTTTTTTAAATTAAACTATTAGAAAAATTGCAGTTGAGAACGGTTTAAATGTATGAAACCATTTTATATTTTTACATTTTCAAAAAAGGCTGTTTCAAAACTTAAACTACAGATTTTCTGATAAAACACAGAGATTCATTTTTTTTCTTAAATGCACAAAAGAATTCTCTCTCTCTCTCTCTCTCTCTCTCTCTGTATATATATATATATATATATATATATATATATATATATATATATACACAATAGTTTAATTTTTTTTAATGATTAAAAAAGAAAAGAAAACAGTAGTTGTAGAATAAAATACAATAGTTGTAGAAAAAATAATTCATTAATCACAAATAAAATAATAATTAACAAAATTCCTAAAAGACGACGCTTCATATCGGTATAATTTAAATAGTCATTAAAAAAAATAGTTGAAATCGAGTAATACATTGGACGAGAATGTCTGAAATCGTGAAAAATTACTACAGACAATAAACTCTGAATATACATCAGAAAAATTTTCATAACACAATGAGTTCTACGTCAGTCACCGGCGACTGACACTGAACTTTCCGCTTAGGCAGCATCATTCATCGGTGATTGACAGTCTAAAATATAATGTAAAGCTAAAAAAATATTTTTTTTTAGTTACTACTGAAAAATATTTAAAATTTACTCAGTATTTATTTGCAATAGGATTATACTTTCTTAATAATTACTCAGAATAATATATATATTTATATATTTTTTCAGTTTCAGTGTCAATGACCGTGGAACATAAACTTGTCGTATTAAATACAGATTGAAAAGATAATATAAAACAAGAAACTTACCCTTTGGTAATAGTTAAATTTTAATTTTTTAATTGTTATTTTTTTTCTTGAAATTAAACTAAATCAAATTTCGAGAAAATAATCCACAAAAAGTGAACCACGAGGTTCGCTATACAACATTTTTCTGAGAACTCTTACGAGGGTGGGGAGACAGATAGTAGCAAGGTGGTCAACAAAGTTATTTTCTTTAGTGACGTCAAAGGGGATCATATTCACTCCCAAATGTTAGGCCTTCTACAGTGTTGGAATGGTAATGCTGAAACACCACGCATTCATCTCCGTACGGTATACGCCAGTTTCATCCATCATAGCTCCACCCATATCTAAATCGATATTTTAATGCACACGCCCATTCACTTATACTGAACGTTCTTGGACAAATATTTTGAGAGCAACTTGTATGCGGAATTTTCAACTGTCTGGACGATTGGAATAAATGAAATGTCTTTTGCATAGTTTACAAAATATTATTAAAATAACAAAGGGAACTAAAGAAGACTTACTTAAATGTACAGAAATTTCATAATACTTTCGATACCTTCTCGAAAAGAATCTGTATTTCATTTTTTAAAGTTTTGCGTAGAATAAAGTTGAAGGAATTCAGAATTTCATAGAACAATAATACAAATGGGTCATAATAAAATGAGAAACTTACCCTTTATAAATTAATCACTTGATTTTTTTTTAGCTAAACAAAATTAAATTTCGAGAAAATAATCCACAGAAATTGAATCACGAATTTCGCTATACGGCACTTAACTTGAACTGCTACCAGGGTGGGGAGATAGATATTTGCAAAATGGTCAAGCGAATAATCTTTAATGACATCAAAGGGATTCGGATTTTCTAACTCTCCCTTCTAGAATATTGAGACAGTGACGCTCTATCACCACTCATTCGTCTCCGTACGGTATACTTCAGTTTCATACATCATAGTTCCACCCCTATCCGAGTCGATATTTTAATGCACACGCCCATTCACTAATACTGAACGGTCCCTTGAGTGTGGTAAATATTTTGGAAGGAACTTGTATGCGGTATTTTTAATTCTCTGGACATATGGGACAAATGAAATGCCTCTTGTATAAGTTAACCAGTATTATTAAAATAACAAAGGGAACAAAAGAAGGCTTCCTTCAATGTACAGAAATTTCATAATACTTTCAATACCTTCTCAAAAAGAATCTGTATTTTATTTTTAACAGTTTTGCTTAGAATAAAGTTGAAGGAATTCAGAATTTCATAGAACAATAACACAAATGGGCCAAATATATATATATATATTACACTGTTGCTGGATTTTTAAAATTAACTGTAGATTAAATTAAAAAAAAAAAAAGTTTTTTGTATGACTTATTGTGAATTTATCAATCTTCTAATTTGGCCGTGTGTTCCTTCTTACAATATTGCGCATTTCGCTTATTTATGTACATATAAAATATCAATTTTGATATATTATTGTTCAAAAGTTTTGAATAATTTTTTATATCGATGTGAAAAATTCTATTTTCTGTTATTATTATTATTCACATGATTTGACAAAATAAATAATTCGGTTTATTACCTGAAAAAAAATTAACTTTATGACTTTCACCATTAGGATAAATATAGTATAAATAAATAGTAATAGTATCCAAAAGATTTCAATCTATGCGATGCAATTTTTTGAATGAATAAAGAATGAAAAATGAATTACCAATGATAATCTGTACTGAAAGTACTACACGTAAAATATTAAAATGGTATGAACTCTTTTAGGAAGAAATGTATTTATATTTATTTTTTTAACTGCACGGTCCGCTGTGGACACAGTTTTCAATTCTGGTTCCGTCTCATTTTTCGCTCGATATTGGGTCATTATATTAATTTTGTTCATGTTTATCTCAATACATATTTATCTTTAACTTTTTACAAAGTATTTAACATTTGAAATTCCATTAGAACTTCCACTGAAAATAATTTCGTAACAGATTTTTTTGAATTAGGTTGAAGCATTTTGTCTGTTTAGTGCTTCTATAAAATATGGTGAAAAAAACAATACTCTGAAAAAAAAAAAAAAAAAAAAAAAAAAAAAAAAAAAAAAAAAACAGAATAAGTGATATATGATTGAACCTGTGAATTTTGTACTGCATAAACTTACCCAAATTTAACAAAAACAAATTATTTCGCTCATACAAGTAAATTTAAAAGATTACTTTTTTAATGAAATAGTGTGCGATTTCGGAAGTGTATTCATGGATTGTGCGTGAAATTTAATAACAAGTGAGCGCCTATACGGCATTAACTTCTCCATGTTGATTTATAAAAAAACAGTCCAAATTTCTCAGTTTTAATCTTATATATATGTAAAACCTCCTGTATGATATGTAAAACTTTGTAAGTGGAATTTATCATGTATTTAGCTTAGGAATGAGAGGGTCTAAAAAAATTCAACACGTCAATCTGCTTTCATTCAGATGAAACCGTTTACACACAATAACTACATTTGAATGAAGTAACTCCTACTCCCTACACACTGCTTAATATCTGAGTTTAGGAGAATGAACAGTAATTAAATGTAAATAAGAAGTTTAATGCATGGTAGGAAGATAAATAGTGTCATATATTTTTTAAAATGTAGAAAAGCAATTAGAGGATCGCGACTGCATGCAGCAACATGGTATTTAGGTAGTCTTTTAGGGAATTAATTATAAATAAATAATACTTGTAAATACTAAAAACCATAAAAGAAATCTATTTCAAAGAAAGTAAAACTGATTTCATAGCTTGAATTTATTTCAGTATATGCAAAGTCAAAAACAAAATTAAAAAAAAAAAAAAAAAAAAAAATCCTAGTGGGGGAATTTTAGGACTATAAAAATTATAGTTAAAATTACTGCTAATTAAAACCATTCTTTTTGGTAGGAATCTTACTTTTAAATATATATGCCTACAAACAACGGTGTAGTCGTAAAAAAAAGAAACAATGTTATAAAATAAAAGTATTAATTAAACCTAAGTAATTTAAACTTAAATTACTCACTTTGTGACATATACCAAATCACTTTTATTTTAAATGTATGTTTTTATATAAAAAAAGCTGTTTAAAAACCTGAACTAGAGATTTTCTGATAAACATAGAAATTCATTTTTACTCTTAATTACATGAAACAATTTTATACAAATTTAACACCCCCCCCCCCCACTCCAAAAAAAAAATAATAAAACGTTTAGTTGCTTAAAAAAAGATTTAAAAAATGGAAAGTAATAAAAACAGTAATTATACAATAAAATACAATAATTGTAGAATGTTGTATAATAAAAAAGTTCATTATTAGTACTCGTAATTATTTTTTATTTATGTTATATTTGAAATTTGTGCCGGCAATTAAGGCTGTTTTTAAACCTAAATTACTCACATTCTGATATACATTGAATCAGTTTTATTTCTAAACGCTTGAGACAATTTCATATTTTTGCATTTAAAAATAACTCCACGAACATGTTATGTAAATTTATACTATTGAATGGGGGAATATATTTAGAACAATTTTGAGTTCTTCATGCAGAAGTATTTCATAAATTTCAAATATTCATTAATAAGAAGTCACAAATTAATGTTTTGTCTCGATATATTGCAATTAAAAAATGATTGTAATAATGATAACGTCATTTAAAAAAAAAAAAAAATGCAAGGAAAGAAATTCCATTTATCAATGCTTAAACAAAAATACATAGCATTCATTACATTTAAAAAAATTCAAAGCAAATACTAAATTTCAAACTATAGTGAATCATATAAACAAACAAGTTTTTATACTCACAAAATACAAGTATATTTAAATAATTCATAAAAAAATTCTAGAAATAATATTTAAGATCCTCAATGATATAATTAAAATATTAGAAATAAATAATTTGTATCCAACAAAATACTTTAAATACTTTTTTTTAAAGAATTGAAAAGAAAATCGTTCATATAAAAACGAATTTCAGAACTTCATAACACAATTTTTTTTTTTAAATATCTCTTCTAATGTCAAAAGGCATCTAATAATTTATTATTATTTGAGGTAATTTTATTCGAAGTTTTAAAATAAAATTATCAATGGTCCTTTACAATGCATTGAATGTTTATCTCCATACTTACTAGCTCTAAAAATCAGAAATAAAATAATAGTAAAACGAATTCCTAAACTATGTCGTTTTACGTCGTCGATTTTTAAATAATTTGAATATTCATAGGGGGAAAAAATCACTAGCTGAAATCAAGCAATACTTTAGACGAGAATGTCTGAAATCGGGAAAAATCTCTGCGGACAATAAACCCTGAAAATAAATCAGAAAATTTTACTTAAAACATTGAGTGCTTGACATGACACAGAACTTTCCGATCAGGAAGCATCATTCACCGGTGACAGACAGTCAAAAATATGATATAAAACTTTAAAAAAAATTACATTGTTTTAAGTAATTATAGAAAAATTATTTAAATTTTTCTTAACATTTATTTAGTACAGGATTATACTTTCTTAATAATTACTTAAAACAATATATAGTACATTTTTTCAGTTTCAGTGTCAGACATTGTGGCACTCAATGTGTTAAATACAGACTGACCGAAAAGGTCAGATCAAATGAGAAACTTATCCTTAATAAATTAGTCAATTGATATTTTTTTTTTTTATTCATATCAAACTAAATCAAATTTGAGATCATAATCCACAGAAATTGAATTACGAATTTCGCTATAAGACATTTTACTGAAAACTGGTACCATGGTACTGAAAACTGCTACCAGATATTTGCAAAGTGGTCAAGTGAGTAATCTTCTTTAGTGACATCAAAGGAGTTCGGATTCCTTAATTCTTCCTTCTATTTGAAGTCATATTGAAATGGTAATGCTCTAACACCACTCATTCATCTCCGTACGGTATACTTCAGTTTCATACATCATAGCTCCACCCATATCCGAATCGATATTTTAATGTACACGCCCATTCACTAATGCTGAACGATCCTCGAGTGTGACAAATAGTTTGGAAGCAATTCGTATTCGAATTTTCAACTGCTTTGCGCCCAATCCAAAGTTGCGGGTGTGACATTTACACAACTTAAATTAGTCACCAGCAAAAATATTTTTGAGCATTGGTTTCAATTTGTATGAATTTCAATGTAGACCACTTACACATACATTTATCCAAATCTGAAAATTGTCCGATGTATCATTTATTTATAAAAAAAAATTATTTCCACCTGTTGCGGGCGTGACATAAAATGGACATGCATTTTCATCTTTCAGTGCAAAAATGCAAAACTCTGTGAATTATGACAACTGAGTGAATTGATTTTTTTAAATATTAGACAGTAATACTTAAATAATTTTCTATGAAAAAATTAAATTGCTTACTCAATTCTTGCTTTTGTAGAAAATATTCAAAATTTCCGTTGCGGGTGTGACACCCTGTTGCGGGTGTGACTTGTATGACCAATAAAATTAATGACATACACAAATATATTCAAGGCAGATTTTTTTTAATTAAAGAATTAAGTAATATTACAATTATAATATCAGAGAGCAAAATATCAAACAAATTTCGTTTCCAATCTTGAATTTAAAATTTCTGATGGTGGTAGCTTTTTTTACAAAAATGCTCTTTTTTTCCCTAGGATACATCTGACTGACTGGGCCAAATATACACGTTTTCTTAATTTTTTTTTTCAAACATTCTAATTCTATATCATCACAATCCATTTGTCTTATTTGTCAGTCGAAGTTTTCACTTTTTTTTAATGTCGAGAATAAAACAACTTCTACAAAATCTCCAACTGCACATTCATCGTTGGATATTATATCCTTGTTAAAGTATGAATACATCTGACTGACTGAGCCAAATATACACATTTTCTTAATTTTTTTTTTCAGATACTCTTATTTTATATCATCCCCATTTATTTGTCTTATTTGTCCATCAAAGTTTCCACGTTTATTTATATATATTTTTTTTTTAATGTGGAGAACAAAACAACTTCTACAAAATCTCCAACTGCACTCTTATAGTTGGATATTATATTTTTGACAAAATATGGTAACAAAAAAATTTTCTTGTGACTTTTTGAAGTAATTTCTACATTAATTGTTCCTATGTCAATAGAAACAACATGTGTCCATTGAATGTTGAGTTCCAATTGTGCTTGGTGCCAGCATGCATGAAGCATTTTCACAATATCTTCTGAAATTTCACTTTCAGCAAAGTTCTTTTATATTTTTTAGGACTTTTTCTACACACATGGCAAAATCTGAAGCTGAATTTATAGTTGCAAAGCATTGCTAACGTTAACAATTTATTGGCAACTGCACCAACCCCGTCGACAACTCCTTTACCATGAGATGAAGTGCAAAAGGATTGCCATCCTTTACCATGATTTTTTTAAATAGCCTCTTCTTTACTCTCCTTGCTTTGTCTCTTTCCTTCTCTTGGCAGATATTCTTCATATTTTCCGATGATATCGTGATTTTTCTGTACTCTTCATTCTCTGCAAAAGAGACTAAATTAATATGTAAACTGAATACATATAGCACTTCAAATCCAGAAATATATGCTTAACAAATTGTTAATATTTATTCCTTGAAATTTCTAATCTTACATAAAGTTAATTATGTTAAATTTTGGTTAATTTCAAACTGACTGTATACATTTTATGCTAACTTAATAAACATTTTAACAGTTTCTATTATTCGTACTTCTAATTTTTATTTAATTTGAATTAAAAGAGAGAAAAAAAATCTTCCCCTAATATTGCTTTACTTATTTTTAAAAACTAAATATATATATATTAGATAAATACTATCGAATAACAAATATACATATATATATATATAACAAAACAAAACAAACAACAAATTTAAAGATAATAAAACAATAGATAACAAAGATAACAAACTTTAAATTAACAAATTTAAAGATAATTGCTAAAATATTGTTTCCTAATTTTCTTTTTTTAATTTCTATAAAAATTTTACATTTTAAATTAATTTCTTAATCATATATCACTAATAAAATGATTTTCTTATAATAAAGCAACAGTTTTATCAATCCAAACTGAATAAATCAACTGCACACAGTGTCACATGCTCAGATGATGCAAATTTTTATTTATTAACTGGAATTCACTCCATTAAATCAAAGGATATAATTAAAGCTGCCAAGTACATGTTATCCAGCATATTATTCTTATATAAATTTACTTATAATTTGTTCAAATATACATTTGTATTCAATTTTAAAGGCGTTTCGGGTGTGATTATAATTAAATGTCACACCCGCAACAGGGACATGTCACGCCCGCAACGCTCAATAATTATAAATAAAATATTAATTAATTTTTTTTGTGTCTGTATTTCAAAGTATCTTAATAAACTATTTTTGAATATAAAATTTCATAACTTTAAATGAAAAATATTTTTCTGTAGAGATATAAATGTATCTTTTTGTTGCGGGTGTGACACAATAATTAAGAGTAATTAAATATGCTTACCTTTTGTAATGAAGATTAGTGAACACTTCTCTGCAGAAAAAAACTCTCAATAATAGCTTTCAGATCATATATATCCAAGTTTGGAGATTTTTAGAATGTTTGTTCAGCTGTACGAGACCATGAAATGTAAAGTTTTTTGCCGCAGTCTACATTGCAAAGTCATAGCGTCACTTTATTAATTAAAATAAGTATGTTAATGACAAAAATTTAATTCTTTTTTGATAAAATATGAAATAGTACACTCTTAACTGTTAATATGCAAAATTTCAATCATATTTAAAGAAATTTAAATTTTCATCCTTATGTCCGTTTTTTTGTGGATTGGGCGTTTGATGTATGAAACAAATGAAATGTATCTTGTATCAGTTACCCAATATTATTAAAATAACAAAGGGAGCTAAAGAAGCCTTTTTTAAATATGCGGAAATGTCGGAATAGTTTCAGTACCTTCTCGAATACAATCTTTATTCCACTTTTAAAAATTGTTGTGGGAATTAAGTTAAAGGAATTCAGAAAAACATCGAACAATGAGACGAAAGGGGAAAAAAGAAACTTAATTTTGTACTGCTGTTAGATTTTTTAAAAAAAAGTGGTTTTTGTATGATACATAGCGTATTTATCAGTCGTCTCATTTGGCCTTGTGTTTCTGCTTACAATATTCAGCTTTCCGCTTGTTTATGTACTTAAAGAAATTTAAATTTTGACATTTTATTGTTCATAAATTTTTAATAATTATTTGTATAAATGTGGAAAATTCTATTTTCTCTTATAATTATTATTCACTAGATTATCGAAATTAAATAATTCGGTTTATTGCCTAAAAATAGTTTAACGTTATGCCTTTTACTATTGGGATAAATAAAAGTAGCATTAAAAAGATTTCAAACTGTTCGATGCAATTTTTGAATGAATAAATATAATAAATATAATTACCAGTTATAATCAGTACCGAAAGTACTGCAGGTAAAATACTAAAACGGTATGCACTCTTTTATTGTCTGATACTGTTTTAATATATTTCTTACACTTATTTTTGTAATTTTTGTTTTAGGGCTAAAGGTTAATTTTGAAATGGGAGACTATTTTTAGGTGCCTAAAGAAATATGTCCAATTTTATCAACAAGTTCTTTAAAGCATTTACAAAGATCACATAAATTAACATTTAAATTTACTTTATTAATTGTTAAAGTTGCATGTATATTAAGACGGACATAAACACAGTCAATACAATAGAGCATCGGTACGCTATGGACAAAGGTTCGAATCCTGGCCCCCGCCTAATCTTTCACTCGGTGTTGGGCTATTGTATTAATTGTGATCATGTCTATCTTAATACATATTTATCTTTAATAATTTACAAAGTATTGAACATTTGAAATTACTTTAGATCTTCCACTAAAAATAATTTCGTAAGTGATTTTTTTTTTCGCATAAGGTAGAAAGATATTGTCTGTTTAGTTTATTGTCTGAAAAATAGTGCTTAAGATATCAGTAGTCTTTAAAAAATAAGAATAAGTGGCACGGGATTGAATTTGTGAATTCTGTACTGCATGAACTGACATTAAAATAACAAAAATAAAATTATACACTCAGGCCAGTAAAATTAAAGGATTTTTTTTTTTTTAATATTATATTACTTTAATGATTAACAATATGAACTAAAGTTTCTCCTTTACACAACAGGGGAACGCCTGTATGGCATTAAGTTCTCCTTGATGATATTTTAAAAAATAAAAGTTTGTTTTTGTTTGATAGTATGTATCAAATATTCGTTAATGTTTTGAAAGCATAATTTGAAACAAAAACCTATGATGCAACTTAATATTGTTATTGTCCTTTCCTTTCCTATATCTGCATAGTGTACCAAAGGCACTAATAAGGTAATTCCTAGATATAGGGACTTATTTCAGATTTCTTTGCACTTTGCGTATAGAAAACTTTTAGAAAAAGGAAAGTACTTTTATAATTAAACAATAATAAAAATATTTAATCTTTTTATTATTATTATTATTACTTTTTTCCCCTTCTTAAGGACATGGTCACAAACCAATAAAAGATAATAGCATAGATGCCAATATCACGTAATTATTCTGGAGTCTGATCCAATACAAATATATTTTCAAGTGGGAATTTTATTTAATCAAAAAATGATTTCACAAATACTGTATAAAATCAAGATACATTTCTCTATATACAAGTATGTATTCTCTGTATATAAGTATGTTTTCTTGGGCCAGAATCCGAAATAATTAAGAAATGTTGGCATCTATGGTAATAGACGGAAAAAGCGCTATTTTGAAGGAATTCCTTTATCATTTTTGTCGCAAATATTTTTAGAGGAAACATAGAACAGCATCGGACTGCCTACAGTAAAAAAGGAAGTTATTGGTTATGCACATCTAAAGTTTGTTTAAACGCACATATTCATGTCTTTTAGTATATTTTGCTTTTTTTTTTTTTTTTTTTTTTTTTTTTTTTTTTTTTTTAGTAAATAATGAATTTTTTACATCACCGACACGGGTTACTTGCAATTTAATATGATTTTCTTTCAGCTGTACACACACAAACAAAATATTGTTACAATACATATTCATACATATTTTTTCATATATTGCATGAAACTATTACTGTATATAAAAATAAACTATGGGAGAAAACGTGTTTCGATTCACCCCGTAAATCTTACATGTCTGATGTTGTAAGCCATTTTTCATTTTTTCATTATGTAGTTTAGAAATAAGTAGAATTTAATACAGCGTCTTTTACAGGTTTATCATTAATTAAAAATCCCTCCCTTAGATTTAGAATATGAAAAATAGTGTAGTTACATACAAAGTTTTGAAGACGTTGAAAAAATGAGGTATTTGAGGATCTTCTAGAACTTTTTTTTTATATCCCTTTAAGACCCAGCTCGCACGATCGTGCGGGTTAGACATACATTTAAATTTTTGCTTCTGAAACAGTTGTATGTAATATAAACCCAAATTGAACGATTGTTCCGGTTAGCAGAAAGAGTAAAGTATCTTTTTTTATCAACAGATTGCGGTAGTAGTCCATGTTTTACTTTCAGGTGGCATGTCTAGCTTTGTTTACAAATACAACGAATATAGCTCATCATTTTATCTGTCGTAAAAAGGTAATTATCAATATATTTTTAATTGCTTAGATAAATATTTTTGCTTTAATGTCTAAATAAGTATAATATAATAAAAAACATTAATTATAGACTATTTATTTTGCTCTTAGGACTCAAGATTTCATCACCCGCACGATCGTGCAACTTGGGCGTTACGTTAGTCAGTGCTACAGTAAAGGTAAGTGTTTTTCAATGTTCATTTTGATTTCTGTTTCAACAATTTTGATGACAGCCAAAATAAAACGAAGTATACTGTTTCATAATTAATACTATATTATTTTCTTGGGTGTTGTCATAGATAACCCCCCCTTTTTTTAAATAATTTTTACTTTTTTTCTTTTTAATTAATAAATTTTTCAAATACTTTTTCTAATTTTTTTATGCAGTACTTTGTTAACTTTTAATAAAGCAAAATAAAATATTTTTTCAGATGTCTAAGCGGAAAAGAATTCTCACTCAAGAAGAAATATTTTAACTGATGAATAAATCAGATTCTGAGTTTAGTGATCTCTCGGATGATGACGATGTTACGGACAAAACATTTGAAGCAGATTTATTAGAAGGACAGTCAAGTTCAGATGAGCTCGATGAAGAAAAAATGACAATTTTAGATCATTCTTCCTCTTCAAAGTCTCCTGAATTCATCTTCCAAAGTTTTACCTCCAAGGCGTTTTCGGAAAATACTAAAAGAATGAAAAAAGAAAAAAAGGAATACAAGTGGACTGTTAAAAAGTTCATTTCTGTACCTTATCCTGGAACATTAGATTTCACGCAACTGCAATTATGTTTTTCATTTCTTAAATTGTAACAAAAAAAGTTATAGTCTTTTAGAAGAAATTAAATCGATATAATAAATAAAAACTTTAAAAATATAACAAACATTTTTAAATCAAATAAAATAATTTTTTTAAGTCGATAAGTACTTCTCCAATATTATTTTTTTCCTTCTTGTTTAGGCTTTAGAGCGAACCATATCCCATGTGTTGATGACATTTCAAGTCTGCGCAAGTGCAGGTTTGAAAACTGCGAAAAAAGTTCAAAAACACGTTGTGAAAAATGCAACGTTTATTTGTGTATGTCAAAAAAAAAAAAAAAAAAAAAAGTTTTAAAGATTTTTACTGTAAAAAAGTAACGAATCCATAAAATAAAAAATAATACATCAATAATTACCATATTTGTAAAATTTGTTTTGGTTCAGTTTATCTCTTCTATCCATTTAGAGCCAGATAATGTATAAAATCTTAACATGTAATAAGTAATGATTTCAGAGGAAAAGCTCAACCCGCACAATCGTGCTGGTGCGGCTTTCACAGAAAAAGCCCAACCCGCACGCTCGTGCGGGTACTCTTCACGCACTAGGGGGGCGAGAAAAATTTTTTAATTATTTTTTTAGGTGTCATTAGGGTTAGTATAGAGTTAATAACCAGTTGAATACAATATTTAATGATGAAAATGTTTCGGGTCTTAAAGGGATATACCCCAGTAATGGTGCCAATATGTCAAAACTGAATTTCCCAACTCTTAATGTTATTACCGTCTTATAAAAAAATTGACAACTAAAAATATCATCACATATATTTATAATATATATGTGATGTATATATTATAAATATATGTAATAATATATATTTATTTGTGTAACAGGGAAGTTTCGTTCCTATTCACCCCATTTTACGGTAAGCATTTGCGCCGATTTTATTTTAAGTTCACTATAAACCTCCCATTTTTACGCCCAAAATTTTCTCATATATATTTTTTCTATAATATAACATAAACCGATTAAATAAAGATACTCAGAATATTTCTACTTAGAGCTAAATCGTTATTAAAAAAGTCAGCAGTTTTATAGTGTAGCCAGTATTCAAATATTCAAAATTGTTTAACTGGGGAGCACGGCATAATCATCAAAATTGCCTTCCCTCATAATGATTTATGATAAGAGTAATATAGGAATAATAATATTTATAATGCTAATATTGTTAGTACAAAATAACAAATAGGGGAAAAAATAAAAATAAAAATATTTCTTAAAGCTGTATGTTATATATATATATATATATATATATATATATATATATATATATATATATATATATATATATATATATATATGGAGATTCTTCTTCTAAAGTTCTTTCGAACACATAAGTAAATAAACTCGGAGGTAAATTAAATTCTGACACCGTTTTTAAACTTTTAAATGACTTATATTAAACGTTAATATTTACAAAAAAGAAATTTACATATTAATATTTACAATTCGAACATTCAAAAGGAAACTTTAATTAAAACATCTTAATCGCGTCATCTTAATCAACATTCTTCTAAAGTCCACCAACGCCCCAAAACATTCCATTCTACCATCTCTTCCGTTCATTTCTTTTTCTGCCGCTTAAATCGTCTGGCTTCTTCGGAATTAATAGCTGCTTGAAAATCGTCTGCCGCACTGAGAGCCTTTTCATCAGAGTTACGATGAGTAGATAATAATATGCAGATCTAATAGTGGAGGAGATTTCCCATATTTCGGCCATACTGATGAGGCATTCGTCCTCGAATGTATTCTTGTTGGGTGGAAACAGCAGTTGGATCATCTGGAAAGATAAAGAAAAAAAAACAGCAGCATCCAAAGTCTTAATTGAAAAAAAGAAGTCATTATTCAAATTGTTTATCAAAGCTTAGATTATTTCTTGAAAAAATTCATATATTTATTTTTTCCGCGTCTTTCCGTCTTCTCTTTCTTACGTCCTTTCATCTTCTTTTATCTTACGTCTTTTCGTTTTCTTTCATACGTCTTTTCATCTTCTTTTACCTTACGTCTTTTCGTCTTTTCTTTCTTACGTCTTCCGTCTTCTTTTATCTTACGTCTTTTCGTCTTCTTTCATACGTCTTTTCATCTTCTTTTACCTTACGTCTTTTCGTCTTTTCGAGAATAAAGTTAAAATTCTATTAGTTGTCAGTCCAGAGGTTTGTCATAGTTGGTATAGTGTCCCAATCGGTGAAATTCTTTTTTTTTTTTTTTTTTTTTTTTAGCTTCGTCCGTCCACGGCTTCATGTACTCTGCGCAAGTACTGGTGACAATGGGACCTTCATTAAATCCAAGTTTCTTTACATCGTAGGTGTCATTATTTTTTACTTTTATGACTTTGTACGGACCTAAATATTTTGGTTTTAACTTCAAACCTGGACCTTGTTGTGTGCGTTTTATAGCAACCACATCATTAATCTTAAATTTGTTAGCTTTCTTTCGTCTGAGGTTGTAAGTTTTACGGTTCTCTTCTTGGACTTTTAAAATCTGTTTTTTAGCATTTTTTCTCATATCTTCGCGATTATTTGTAAAATCAGATTGTATTTCAGCATTCAGAAGACTAGTATTTCAATGTTATTTTTTCGTTTCATTTTAGTACCAAACATCAATTCAAAAGGAGTTGTGCTTATACTTCTCTGAAAAGTCGAATTTATCACCTGTTGGACGTTGCTTACATGTGTATACCATTTTTTAGGATTATCGACAGACAATTTAGAGAGAACAGATATTATGACAGAATTTAGACGCTCAACTTGGCCGTTAGACCTGGGTAATCCAGTGGTAATCGGGATATGTTTAATATTTTCATTGATGCAATAATCTTCAAAAGCTTTAGAGGTAAATGCAGGACCTTTATCTGATATAATTCGAACTGGATTTCCAAAGATAGATTTTTGGATTTCTAATTTAGAAATTACTTCGGCAGCATCGGTAGATTTTGTGGGATACAACCAAACAAATTTTGTGAATGCGTCAATGACCGAAAGGATATGTTTGTAATTTTTATTAGTGCTTTCTAATGGACCTAAGTGATCAACATGGTACGTATGTAATGGAGTTTCTTCTTTTTCTATTGGGTGAAGTAAGCCTTCTTGTTTACCACATTTTCTATTAACTAAAATACAGGGAACACAATTTGCTATACATTTCTCAATTTTTTGTTTAACTTTAGGGATGTAAAAATCATTTTCTAAACTTTTCTCTGTTCTTGCAACTGCGTAATGACCTTTTTCGTGAGCGGCCTTGATTATATTCATTTGCATGTCTTCCGGTACAACTAATAAATCATTACCATTAACACATTTATAAAGAACATCATTTTTAACTAGATAATCATCATAAGATTTCACCTTTAGGATTTCTTTTATTGTTTTAATATGGTCATCGGTTTCTTGAGCTTGGATAATTTTTAAAGTTAAGCTATCTTGGATTACCATACAAATAGGATACCTACTTAATGCATCGACATGTCTCATACTGCTACCCTGTCTATGTTCAATAACATAATCAAAATCGGATAACATTATTGTCCATCTAGCTATTTTTGTACTCATTTCTTTTTTATCCATAGTCATTTTAAATGCATTACAATCGGTTACAATTTTAAATGGGATACCTAGCACATATACTCTAAACTTTTTCAGGGCTTCAATTACAGCTAAAACTTCTAATTCGTAACTAGTGTACTTCCGTTCAGCTTCGGTGGTTTTTTTACTTGCGAAATAAACTGGATGAAATTGATTATCTACTGGAGATTGTTGCATTAAAACAGCTCCATAGCCATCAATACTGGCATCACAATGGATTTCGGTCGCACTTTTGGGATTGTAAATTAAAAGTACTGGTTCTGACGACAAAATACGTTTGAGTTCATTAAAAGCTCTTTGTTCTTCTATATCGAATTTAAATTTTGAATCTTTTCTTAGCAGGTCACTTAACGGTTTAGCTATAACCGAATAATTTCTTATAAATTTTCGAAAGTATCCTGTCAATCCTAAATAACTTTGAACATCTTTGGTACACTTTGGTTCGGGAAAATTTATTACTGCTTTAGTCTTCAGTGGAGAGGGATACAATTTACCATTTATGATTCTATACCCCAAGAAATCAATTTCACGCTTCAAAAAATTGCATTTTTTAAGATTTAATTCTAATCCATATTCCGATGCAGTTTCGAGTACAAGTTTTAATTTTTCTAGACCTTCAGCTTCGTTTTTAGCAGGTATTATTAAATCATCCATATAAATGACAACAATGTGACCTTTTAATAGGTTTCGAAATACATTATAAATATACTTTTGAAAAACACTAGGGCTATTGGTCAACCCGAATGGACATTTCAAAAATTCGTATTGTCCTTCATGAGTAACAAACGTGGTGTATTTCCGCGAGTCTTCTTCAACATCTACATGAAAGAAACCGTTTTTCAAATCTATGGTGGTAAATACTTCGGCAGAATGTAATTGGTCTATTACATCATCGATAACTGGCAAGGGGAAATGCTCACGTACTGTCTTTTTGTTAAGACATCTGTAATCAACACAAAGTCTCATTGTGTTATTTTTTTTCTTGACTAACACAACCGGCGAAGAAAAATTAGAAGAACTTTCTCGAATTATTCCCTGAGCTAGCCACTCCTCAATTTGGTTTTCGACTATTTTTTTCTCGCATGGCGGTAATCTTCGAGGAGAAGAACAAACTGGGATTTCGTCAGTTAAATTAATTTTCATTTTAACATCTACTGTTTTAGTTTTAATTGGTACATAATTTTCAATTAAAGAGTATAACTCTGAACGTAATTTTTTGTCAGCAATGTGAGTTAAATCAATTTTAGGCTCATCCAAAACATTTACAATATTAACTAAAATGTCATTAGACTGAACTTCAGCTTTAAACAGTTTCACTTTATTCTCAGAAATAGTTAATGTACCTTGATGAATAACATCAGTGCCAATAATTAAATCGAAATTAATGCAACTGTCCTTAACGACAAAAATAGTAACTTTAAATTTTGAACCATCTACTTCGATTTCTGAATTGAAACAACCTTCTGGTTTAATTAAGGCTTTTCCTAGACCGGTCAAAGAGATACTCGTAGGTTTTAATTCTACAAAGTTCTCCAAATTATCATAAATACTTTTCTTTAACAAAGTCTTTTGGCTACCAGTATCTATTAAAGAGATTAAACGCAAAGAATAAAGCTTTATCTCTTTCAGAATTAAATCTTGGGATGTAATAATGTTTACTTGTGACTGAGCATTTTTAACACTTGTATCTTTAGATTTATTACATAGAAATGATTTATGACCATAAGCGTTACAAGCAAAACAAAGCGGCCCTTTATCTTTATTTACACAGTTAATACTCTTATGATTATTCCCGCCACAATTATAACAACGCATATTTGGCTTTACAGGCTTAAATTTGTTCTTAACTTCAACTTCGGATTTAATTTTAGGCTTAGCTCCTTCATATTTATGAAATTTTGCATTTTCATACTCCGATCTGATTTTTTCATAAATCTTTAATTTTTGTTTAAATTCAGCAATATTGGGACAACCATACAAAAAAGATTTTTTAGAAATGGGGTCATTAATTCCATTTATTACATACTGAATAAGGGCAGAATCTTCAATATTGCCTTTTGAGCATAATTGTTTCATATTTAAAAAATATTCATCTAACGATACATGTGGTCTAATTTTTCTTTTGGACAGCAATTCGTGTAATTCAGCTGAATTGCACGTTTGACCAAATTCAGATATGAGTAGGGCTTTTAATTTAGACCACGAATTAATATTTGTTTCACTTTCAAGAAATAATTTTGCTTTGCCTGTCATACGGCGTTTAGCCAAAATCAATTTGTGCAAATCACTAACGTTAAATAATGAAACAATATCTTCAAAATCGGCAATCCATTTATTAATATTTTGTACTTGAGCACCTTCAAACATTGTAATCATACTTTCTATATCATTAATAGAAATGCTTGGTTTAATAACATAATCAGGAATTATAATTTTCTGATTTTCATTACTTTCACAATTAGAACTACCAGAATCATTTCTCATATTATTCTCAAAAACAGTTGAAATATTTTTAGTTTTATCTTGTAAATCATCATTAAATTCATCGACACTTTCGTCATCACTAAGAGTACCTACATCGGCTATCATATTAATTTTTAAAATACTAAAATCACATAAACTAGAAATTATTCTGGCAGCAATTTCATCAAAAGTTCCCGAATTATTTATACACAAAACATTGCAAATGGTAATTAAGTCGTTAACAGAAAAATTATCTTTAATTTCTTTGAATTTAGTTTGATATTCATCGGAATCTACTTCAAACGTAAACCCAGTAAAATTCCGAATTCTACGTCGATTATTTCTGTCACCAATTTCTCCAAAAATTAATTTGTGCAATGTCTTAATACTAGCTGATTTTTCAGTTTTCAAAGAAAACTCTAATTCCTTTAAATCAACTAATTTTTCCATTATTGAAAAGAAAAATGAAATAACAAACTCACTTCATAATCAGATGCTCAGCTTCACACTGTGACTGCACATTCGTCGAAAAATTTTACCTCTTCTCAAATAGCTTTGTGGGCTTGACATTCCATCACAGTTCTAAAAAATATCGCCTTCCAGAATATTTAAAAAATATTTCCATCTCTGTGGGCGTTCGTCTATCCCACTTACTGAGACCAAAACTCTTCTTCTAAAGTTCTTTCGAACACATAAGTAAATAAACTCGGAGGTAAATTAAGTTCTGACACCGTTTTTAAACTTTTAAATGACTTATATTAAACGTTAATATTTACAAAAAAGATATTTACATATTAATATTTACAATTCGAACATTCAAAAGGAAACTTTAATTAAAACATCTTAATCGCGTCATCTTAATCAACATTCTTCTAAAGTCCACCAACTCCCCAAAACATTCCATTCTACCATCTCTTCCGTTCATTGCTTTTTCTACCGCTTAAATCGTCTGGCTTCTTCTTAATTAATAGCTGCTTGAAAATCGTCTGCCGCACTGAGAGCCTTTTCATCAGAGTTACGATGAGTAGAAAATAATATGCATATCTAATAGTGGAGGAGATTTCCCATATATATATATATTCAGACATTTATTTAAAAGAAAGGCAATGTAGCTGAAAAACTATAATAAAACTCCTTTATTCCCAGCCCCCCTCCCCATCCAACTCACACACATTATCACCACTACAAGAACAAAAAAACCTTCACAGGTTTTAATTTGCCATTTGTTTAATATTAAGGGAGTAGCTTTATTGATACCATATCGGGATATAACATCACAGTTTCAAAGTTTCCTTTATTTATTTTATTTTTTCTTTTAAACACTTAAGATCGGTACATATTTGCTTCAGTCATAAATTTTCGCGGCGTGATGCGTGTATTTTATTATCGTCTGCTTTCTAGAAGCGTACTTCACTCTTTCACCAGGGCGTTTCGCTTTGTTTTTCTGAACGAGCGGTAGCGTTAAGTTATGCCAAATTCACCATGCACATTTTTTAAACTCTTACTGCCTTTTTCCACTGTACCCCGTATAACAGGCCTGATCGCTGATTTAAAAAAAAGAAAAAGAAAGAAAGAAAAACTGTCCTATGCGGATTTTTTTTTCTTTTTCTTGACTTGAATGCGGAATTTTGACTTCAATAATTAAACTAGTTGGATGTGTCAATCCCAAAACTTTCTTCTATCTCATAAGTACATTTTAATAATAATAATAAAAAAAAAAAAAACGTGGTGATCCCAAAGTTACCCATTATCGAATTTCCTCCAACATTGGACATAGCCTAATGAGATTCTGGTATTCGAAAAGCCTAAAACGCAAAATTTTATTAATATTCTGAGAAAATGAGCTTAGTTGTGCCTCATGTTGGATAATTTATACTAAAACCTAATAAGCATCTATTTATCTCAAAACCTAACAGAATCTGAAATTTGATGGAATTTCGTCCAGTAGTTCTTGAGATATAGTTATAACAAAATATTTGCAAAACGTAGCACAGCAACACCATATCTTGGACAATTTATGCCAAAACGTAAAAAAGCGTCTAATTATGTTATGGTGTAAAAGAATCTGAATTTTGATGAAATTCTGTGCATTAGTTCCTGAGATATAGCTAGTTAAAAAAAAAAAAAACGTGTAAAATATAGCACAGCAGCACCATCAGTTGAAGGATTTATAACAAAACGTAATCATGGTGTAATTATGTTATATGTCATTTTGTAACAAAATCTGAAGTTTGATGAAATTCTGTGCGTTGGTTGTTGAGATATAGCTATCGGAAAAATCGTGCAAAATTCATCATAGCTGCCCCACTTGTTGCAAAGTTGATACCAAAATGTAATCAATGTCTAATTATGTTATATATTCTAGTGTAACAGAATCTAAAATTTGATAAAGTTCTCTGCATTAGTTCTTGAGATATAGCTATCGCAAAAATCGTGCAAAATGTAGCATAACAGCGCCACCTATAGGGCAGTTCACACCAAAACATTATCAGCGGCTATGTATCTCAAAGTATCGCAGAATCTGAAGTTTGGTGAAATTCTGTGCATTAGTTCTTGAGATATAGCTATCATGAAAATCATGAAAAACGTGGCACAGCAGCGCCACCTGCAGGTCAATTTACACCAAAACTTAATCAGCGTCTATTTATATCAAGGGGTCACAGAATCTGAAGTTTGGTGAAATTCTGTGCATTAGTTCTTGCGATATAGCAATCTTGAAAATCATGAAAAACGTAGTATAGCAGCGCCACCTGCAGGCCAATTTTCACCAAAAACCAATAGGCACTAATTCATATCAAGGTCTAACTGAATATAAAATTTTATTAAATTTCAAGCATTAGTTCTTGAGATAGAGCGCCCACAAATTTTTTGTCACATACAGACAGACAGACATACAGACAGACAGACAGACAGACAGACAGACAGACAGACGGACAGACAGACGGACAGACTCACAGACAGACATTTTCTAAAAATAGTCAAAACGTGTTCAGGACCTTCTTAAACGTATAAATCCGTCGAAAACCGAAAGTCGAAAATTTTCATGAATCCAATACTTTCTTCTTGTAAAGATAGAAGAAAGTAAAAATATATATATCCGTTTTATTTTTCAGAGATTTAAAAAAAATAAAGAAATCGTTTTATTTATTTAAATACTAGTATCCTTAATTTAGGGAGTCGTACATACGTAAAATATTTATATATGTAGGCTTTTGGTAGCTGCCATTTCTGTGTCAGGGAGCCAACTGGGGAGGGTATACTTACTAGCAGTGACGTCACGAATGACTCGTTTTCAGGAAGTGTGTTGTTCAATTACGCTTCACGATTCAGAATTCTCTTCTTTATTGTCTTTTTTCCCTTTCTTTACTTGACATTTCATGATTGTTTTTATTAGGTAATCGATTCACATCTTGTCTATTAATTATTTTGTTAGCCCCCGTAATCTTCACTTAAATACATGCTTTCGGAATTGGGTCTGCTGGGGTCCAAAAAAACATGCAAAAGTGGGCGCAATTTTTAAAGGCTAAAGCGAATCTCGTTGCCTGCTTTCGGGATACAGAATTTCGGATATGTCTTAAACCGCTGTTTCTTTATACACATGATTGTGAGGTGCTTTTCATGTGTTAATAAAGTAAATAGTAGTGCTCGCTCTTATATAAAACTGATGGAAGCGTTCAATTAATTTTATATGTGTATATTTTTATAAGACATTTCATCGCTTTTATACTTGTTGACCAAAAACGAGATTTTTGAGAAACCTTCTGTTCTTATATTTCGAAACTGGTAGACGGCAAGTGCTTGGGTTCGAACCCATCGCGGCCGTCGGTCTAATCGTTCGGAGTTTTCCTTGGTTTTCTTCGAACGTTGGATTTCATTGCGTGAATATGTGTTTGATTCCCATTGAAAGACCCCAACCGAGGGCACCCCACCCCATAAAGGGTGTTCTCTACTGGTCCGCTCAACAAGCGCAAAACGTTCCGACACACTTAGAAATTCATTTTTTAACAGAAAGTTATAAAATTGGGAGGCCTGACTATGGGAGCGATTTCGAATCGAGCTTATTTTTCCATTTTATGATCATTAAATTACCTATCCAGTTCTCCTGCTTTTCGACCGGTTTTTCTGCTATTTTCATGCAGTTCCGAACAAAAATAAATTAAAGCATGTGTCACAAAGTTGCCATTTTTGATTTAAAAACACCCTTAAGAGTGTATTTCGATCTAAACTGCTTATTTTCCGATTTATTTTTGAATTTACTTTTGCTCTCAAATGCATCAAACTTGCAAATTGTCTTATTTAGAAAGTACACAAGGTGCCGTGATTGACAGTTCTTTGATAAATGCAGAAAACATTGCAGAAAAAGCCATCAAAAACGGCAATTTGAACCGATTTTTCCGAAGCGGAAAATCTGTGGACGAAAAAAAGGGGCATATTGGGGACTTAATTGTTTATAAATTAAATTCTAATTAATTGAGCATAAAAAGACATCACCCGGCACTTTATACGTCTCTTCAAAAATCTCCTCTGCAAGTTTCATGTTTCTGCTTTTAAAAATCTATCTGAAATTGTATCGGGAAATTTTGGGCTGTTGAAGGTGGAAAAGTGTTTTTTCGAATACACCCTTAAGGGACTGTATCCCGCGTGTAGATAATCGGCCATCATAATATAAACCAAACTATTCCTATACTATTTTTCGTGAAAACAGGCATGTGAACTGCAAGGCGTTTCTCTAATAAGAGATTATGAATTTCCCAAATGGATATTTTTTCACACCTACACTTGACGTTGTTTACGATCTTTATAAGTCGAGAACGGAACGATTAAGATGAACTTTTTCTGCAATTTCTTAAACTTCTAAACGACGCATTTTTCGCTTTTTACTCTATCCATTAGAGATTGTATTCAAAATGATTTTATAGCATGAATTTTTCAAAAAATCGATCTCAATCGAGTGCAGATAATCGGGCTTAGATGCAGTATCTTACCGCGCACCGCCATTTTGTTTCCCTGTTATATCTTTTACATTATTATTTTACCTTAAACTACAAAATGCAACTAAAATGATTATTTAATGATTGAATCATACATTTCAAAAAATGATTTGAAGTTTAACAAGACAATCTACTGAAGAAAACAGACTATTTTCAATTTTTAATATTTTAAAAGGCTTAAATGCAGTATCTTCCCGTGAGCCGCCATTTTGTTTCCCTGTTATTTCTCATACATTATTATTTTATCTAAAACTACAAAATTCCATTGAAATAATTATTTAATGATTGAATCATGCATTTCAAAAAATGGTAAGAATTTAAACAAAACAATTTACTTTGGAAACTCAAAGATTGAAAGAGCAAATTTTTAATAGTAAAAATCGTTTGATTTACTTATTCATTTATTATGTAAAACATTCAAGTAAATCGAAAATAAATTTTTTAGTATGCATAAGACTTACAAATATTTATTTTATGTTTCCTCAAAAAAATAATTGCAAAATAATTATAATGATAACAATTTGTGAGAAATAATAGGGAAACAAAATGGCGGCTCGCGGGAAGATACTGCATCTGTTCCGATAATTGGACATTCTAAATAACTCTAACACCCATTGAAAAGTACGAATGTGTTTTTAGTATAAGAGGATAGCTGGATGTGTCCCTAAGGGCCAATTATGAACAGCAGAGATATAAACCCTAAAGGGGGCGGGTGCCCTCAGTGGGGGGGGGGACTTTCTGAGGGATTATAACCAGTATTTACGCAAGGATATCCAAGGTCGAAGAAAACCACTTTAGTATAACAGGTTCTTGACAGTTTCTATAAGTATTTTTTTAAGCTTTTTTCTTTCTTTTCTATTTTTTTTTAATTGTTTTAATGAATTAAATCTTTAACTAAAATTAAATGTCTGCAATTTTAAAAGGTTTCTTTTGTGTTGTTATTGGATTCTGATAATCTTAAAATCAGCATTTTTTTTTTCTTATTACTAATATCAATAAATATTTCCATTCATTAATTTTAACCTGAATTAGTAACGGAACGTTTGTCATTCAATAACATGAAGGCTAGTATTTGGAAATTTTTGAGAATATTTAGAATGAAAAAATAAATAAATAATAAGCATAAAGTCAATACAATAATGTCTCTATATGTCTTTCGGTGCTGCCATCTCTTAGCAATTGAATGAGTCTATAGACACATAAAGAGATTATTTCATGGTTTTGTAAAATTATTTACATTCAACCTTAATATTTCTTGTTAATATTTTATGAATGAGATCGTGTGATAATGGTAGTACTTCTAGACTTTTAAAACTAACTGTCTATAAATACAGTTATTAAAAGTAGTTCTATAAAGTCCCCTAAATAACGAAATGTATCGTTTCAGAAAATAAGTTAATAATAACGGAAATTTAAAGTAATTTCGTACAATTTAACCCATGACTGCAATATTTCAAATATTAAACAGAAGTGGAGGGGGGTATTCACCATCAGAAATCATTCTCTTTTATAATTTTGTTTTATATACCACGAAGTGGAAAACGTAGTTTGGTGCCGCCATCTGTAGTCAATGCGTATCAACAGAAATTACTGATTCGTGCATTGTAGAAGTCTTTTAATTTCTGCCTGAAAATCCTTCCGGTTACAAATTGAGAGAAGAAATGCATCGACTTATTCTATCCGAAAAAGCTAATCATAGATGCCAGAATAACGAGATCTTGATTGGCCATGTGCCATGCTATTATTATTATTTATTTTTTTGGTACTACTCTGTTATCCCGTCGACCAAATTATACAAATCGCAAAACTAATAGCCAAATTGCGCATGTTGACGTAATTTTTATTTTAAATAATGAAAAAACAAATAATTATTGGAATATTAATAAAAATACAAATAAAAAGATTAAATAAAAATCCCTTAATGGCGTTTTAAACACGTGAATGGCATTTAATGTCATTGAAGGTGACATTCACGATCATCCATTATTGGCATTTAATCTTATAGTTTGGCGATAATTTTTTGGTCGAAGGGAAAACCAAGTAGTACCATTTTTTTAATTTGCAAAATTTTTGCACCGTTAAAGCAACCAAGATCACAAGCACAAGTACTGAAAAATGAAATAAAATGAGAAATTTGAATATTGAATATAAATAGTACAGATTAAAAAAAAAAAAACTTTAATAATATAAAACTTAAAACTGCCGTAGAATTCTAGTTATGGTAAATATTTGTTATCAAAAGTTAAATTTTCTTAGCGAAAATGCAACTAAAATATGGAGCCTCTGAAGCGAATAGTTCCTGCTGAACAGAGCCTTGGTACGAAAAAAATATTTTTTAGGTTCCACAGTTTTTAAACAGTTAGAAAGATATTTGAATACAATCAAGAGTCATTCATATAAAAATAAAAGAAATATTTTCTTCTTTCTTTATACAGAGGATTGGAGAACACCAACCGTTTTTCTTTCTTATATATATATATATATATACAGGGTGATTCCAAATTTTCTTTACAATAAAAGAGGGGTGATAGTACACATCAAGATAAACAATATTTAATAGGAGACCAAGGGTCCAAAACGTTTTCCTAAGGAGATAACCGCCATTAAAGTTTGGGGATCAAAATTTCAAATAAACATAAAAAACGGAAAAATCGGTCGATTGATTTGAGGTTTTCAGTAAAATTATTCTTTATGTCGGCATTTTCTTGAAATTAAATTACAAAGGTAAATTTCAAAAAATGCCGATAGAGGGCGCTTTAGACTTTGGAGTAACGAACAACTATCTTTTGCCGGTATTTTTTGCATCTCATTAAATGTTTTCGTAAGCTTACACTCAAACTTAAATTCTGAGCTCAAAATCTGTAGTTGGGAGTGGTTAAGTAACACAAACTGAGCTGTGTTCAGAGGGTTCAAATTTCAAATGATTATAAAAAACGGAAAAATTGGTCGATTGATTTGCGGTTTTCACTAAAACTATTCTTTATTTAGGTATTTTCGTAAAAATAAATTATAAAGATAAATTTCAAAAAATGCCGATAGAGGGCGCTTTAGACTTTGGAGTAACGAAACACTCTTTTTTGGCGTTATTTTTTGCATCTTATTAAATGCTTTCGTAAGCTTAGACTTGAACTTAAATTTTGAGCTCAAAATCTGAATAGCTGGGAGTGGTTAAGTAGACATACTTAGCTGTGTTCAGAGGATTCAAATTTCAAATAATTGTAAAAAACGGAAAAATTGGTCGATTCGTTTGCGGTTTTTGCTAAAACTAATTTTTAAATCAGCAGTTTTCTTGATCAATCAGTGTTTTCTTGAAAAAATTTTTAAAGATAAATTTCACAAAATGCCGATAGAGGGCGCCTTAGACTGTAACTATTTTTAACTGTTATTTTTTTTTAATCTCATTAAATGCTTTCAAATGCATAGACTTAAATTTTGTGCTGAAATTCTGAATCGTTGAGCGTGTTTAAGTAGCGAAAAATTGAATTGTATTGGAGGAGGAAAGAGAGTTAACTTTCAACTCCTGAACGCATTTCAGTTTGCGCTTCTTAACTCCTCATAACGATTCAGGATTTGAGCTCAAAATTTAGGTTTAAATCTAAGCTTCCGAGAACACTTAAAATGCTTTTGCAAGCATTTAATTAGAGCCAAAAAATAATGGTTAAAATGAATTGTTGGTTACTCTGAAGTTTAAGGCGCCCTCTGACGGAATTTTTTGAGTTTTATCTTTAAAAATTATTTTCAAGAAGATACTGGCTTAAAGAATAATTTTTTTTTAAACCGCAAACGAATCGATCAATTTTTCCATTTTCTATAATTACTTTAAATTTGAACCTCCCCCCCCCCCCCTTGAACACAGTTCAGTTTGTGCTACTTAACCAGTCACTACTATTCAGATTTTGAGCTCAAAATTTAAGTTTAAGTCTAAGCTACCTAAATCATTTAAAGAGATGCAAACATTAACGGCAAAAAATACTTGTTCGTTACTCTAAAGTCTAAAGCGCCCTCTATCGGCATGTTTTGAAATTTATCTTTATAATTTATATTCACGAAAATACCTAAATAAAGAATAGTTTTAGTGAAAACCGCAAATCGATCGACCAATTTTTCCATTTTTTATAATCATTTGAAATTTGAACCGTCTGAACACAGCTCAGTTTGTGTTCATTGACCACTCCCAATTACAGATTTTGAGCTCAAAATTTAAGTTTGAGTGCAAGCTTACGAAAACATTTAATGAGATTCAAAAAATACCGGCAAAAAATAGTTGTTCGTTACTCCAAAGTCTAAAGCGCCCTCTATCGGCATATTTTGAAAGTTATTTTTGTAATTTAATTTCAAGAAAATGCCGACATAAGGAATAATTTTAGTGAAAACCGCAAATCAATCGACCGATTTTTCCGTTTTTTATGTTTATTTGAAATTTTGGTCTCCAAACTTTAATGGCGGCTATCTCCTTAGGAAAACGTTTTGGACCCTTGGTCTCCTATTTAATATTGTTTGTCTTGATGTGTACTATCACCCCTCTTTTATTGTAAAGAAAATTTGGAATCACCCTGTGTATATATATAACTCCACAAGCTGGTATCCTTCAAGCTTATCGCGGCCGTCGGCCTAACCGTTCGGAGTTTTCGTGGTTTTCTTCGAACCTTGCGTAAATACGGGTTAGGTTCCCTTAGAAAGACCCCCACGAAGGGCATCCCTCCCCCTGGGCCTATATCCCTAGCGTAGATAATCGGCCGACACAAAATACAAATACAAATACCTTCAAGCTTATACTGCGAACCCCCAAGCTAGCACCACGTTCGTGTAGAAAAAGTAGCTTTATTTAATTATAGAAAGTTTGTGAGTAGTACATAACAGGAAAATTGTCTTCCGGAATTTCTAGTTCCAAACGATTCCAGTCTAAAAAAGGTTGATAAACTGTACCATAGAAATAATAATTATTTAAGAATATCGTTAATAGATGACAGCACCAAATTAAAGTTAATTCTATATGAAAAGTAATACACTGGGATGATTAGGAAACAGAGTAAGGCCCGCCACACACTAGTGAAACATTGAACGAAAAAACGTGCGACATGCGACAGTTTCACTCTGATAACAAAGAAAAAACCGGTTTGACTGCGTCATGTTGCACGATTTTTGACGCATGTCTCTGTAATGTGTGGCGGGCCGAACATTTAAGGCTTATATTTTCTACCTCCTCTGTTTATTATTCGTAATAAATTAGGAATATGCCATTTCCTAAATTAGTTCTTAATTTTAGTAAATAATAGCCTTTTTTTTATGAATGTCTGTCATGAATAAATTGATTTTTCTAAACAGCTTTTTATAAAAGCATAATCATTATTCGTTTAAAACAGTTGAAATGATTTTTTTATGCAATCTTAATCATGAAATGTTAATTTTGTTAAAAAGATTAAAGGCAAAAAGAAACGATACTACGATAAAAATGATTGATTTATGAAACTTTATGTTTTTGACATTCATGCAGTTTGCAATAGATGGCAGCACCAAACAGCATTTACATGCATGAAAGTAATAGAAGAACCTGTTGATTAGTACTGTTTGTAGTGGATTCTTTAACTTCGCTGTCATATTTTAAAGTTCACATTTTTTGTTTAACTGTTCAAACAGCAGTCTTAAAAAAAGGAACATTTGTTTCAGTCCTTACATTTAAAGTTGTTTCTATATCGCTTAGTTTAGATATAATTTTCGTGGTCAAATTGCGTGCGGTTGCATGTAATCTCCTTGTTTTAAAAATATAATTATTACAAAATATATACCTTCAAATAAAAATATCTATTATATTTAATTATAGTTATATTTTATAACAAGTTTAAGTTCCTTCAATGCTATCTTTACTTTAACTGTATAAAAATAGTTGAAAAAAAACTATAACAGTTAGTTAAAATACTATTTTTTTCCTTTATTTTCAAATAAACAAAGGCTTTATTAACTTTAGTTGCATTTATATAAAGGTAAACGTACTTTTATTCCACATTTTATTAATTTTCTTCGAAAAAAGGTACATTCATCTAGTTCAGAATTACCAAATAATTTGATACATCTGTTTAAATTCAAATTAAGTGATAAGCCATCTTTCCTTCGTTCTCTTTAACCTGACTATACCGACGGTTTAAATTTCCCGTTAAATGCAACTCTTTCCATTTCAACTTAAGTTTTTTTTTTTTTTTTTTTTTTCATGTAATTGTTTGAATAATAGCTGCAAATTCGAATACTAAACATGTAATATGCAATACAATTAATTAGATGCAGCAATTCAGTTTAAGCTTTTTCGTAACTCGTTACATTTCCAGAGGAGAAAGGAGACAGTGCAACAAGTTACGCCACCTACAGGCATAACTTTCATAGAGGATAAAACACACATTCTTCATTTTTTTCTTTTTCTTTAACACAAAAATATTGTACAATTAATGTGTACAGCTAAAATTTCAATAAATGTCTTTAAAATGTCCGGCCCCACCAGTGGCCGTGAGATTCTGACCTCGAAACTGGTAGACGATAGGTGCTGGGTTCGAAACCAATCGCGACTGTCGGCCTAACCGTTCGGAGTTTTCCGTGATTTTCTTCGAACCTTGGATTTCCTTGCGCAAATACGGATTAGGTTCCCTTAGAAAGACCCCCACGGAGGACATCCCACCCATTAGGGCCTATATCCCAAGCGTAAATAATTAGCCGGCATAAATAAAATCAAACCAAACCTTTAAAATGTCCAAACGTGATATTTGTCTAATTTTTGTAACTGAATAATATCGAAAATAAACTAATAAATTTCAGACCATAGAAGAAGAACCTCTTTTTAAATGACATATTTTTGTTCAATGGAAAGCATAAGGGTAAAATAAAGTTTCTTTTTAAATCATGTGTTATTTCTCTGCTTAAATCATCATAGCATTTTAATAGAGAGATCTGTAAATATGAAAAAGTTATTTTTATTTTAAACATGCGGTTTTTGTATTAATATATAAAGCACACACAAGTCTATATGATTATTAATTTAAGTGCAGAAATCAATTGTAGGAATACACAATCTGAAAATAAAATATCAACTTTTAAAATATTAAACTCACACCATAAAAATTGTAAAATAGTAATTTATTAATAATTGACAGTATTCTCTTTTGGAACGTGCTGATGTGTAGTAAACTTCATGTAAGTCGGCCGTTGTTACTAGCTGCCGATTTATTTTTACAATATGAGCCTGGTCCGCCTGGTCCATCCGGTGCCGCTTACGTTTTAGATCCGATCGTAGGTTGCAAGGGTAAAGATCTTGGACGGAAAGAAGTGAAGGCTTCGTAGGCGTAACGTAAATCCACAGCTGTCAGTGAAACAGTGCAAACAACTAGGCAATAGAAGTCGCATACAAGGGCGAAAGATCACTTGGCGCGCTTTGGCGTTATCACCAGTAGCGATAATTATCGAAATGTGGAGTAATAATGTGGTCATCGCTGTCCTCCTCGGTCCTCCCTCCCACTCCATCGCTTTTCCTGGAGGGAGCTGAATTAAGACCCCTGTCTTCACTCAAGGAAACACTCGCGAGCTAATGCTATTCCTATGGGGAAGCATTTTTCTAATAACTCTTTCGCATTTTGACATTTTTGAATATAATTTTTTTTTTTTTTTTTGCACCGGATAGTTGAGGTGCATGCTGACAGTGCACCTTTTTTACTTTTTCGATTTTGGTTGCAGATATTTTTTTAAAAAGCACTTTCAGTTTCGAAACCGGTTTTGAAAGTGAAACTAACTTTGTAAAAAATATCGGCAACCAAAATCGAAAAACTAAAAAAGGTGCGCTGTCGGTATGCACCTCAGCTATCCAATGCAAAAAAGAAAAAAAAAAAAAAGTCAAAATGCGAAAGAGTTATTAGAAAAATGCTTCCCCGTAGGAATAGCATTAGCTCGCGAGCGTTTCCTTGAGCGAGGACAGGGGCCTTAAGTCAAATTTCATACAATACGTTACGGAAGATTAGGTGAATCTGTTCGTTGTTATGTTAGTTTTCGAGTGAAAGTGGAACTTTCGATGTGTAAAATTCATTATTTAACAAGTTCAGCATCACTGAAGACTTTTCAATTGTACGGGTTCATCGGATATCTATTTGCAATATAGAAAATATGTCACAACAAACAAATCATATTAAAAAATCTCCCACAATCTTTAAGTCTCAAGACGAACTGCCAAAAAAAGGAACGGCGTTTTGAATTCTGGCGGGGGAGTTGGCGCAAGGAGGTTTACTAGAAAAATATTTGGCGAATCGGTGAATGCAATGAACCAGCCTACGATTGGATCTCACCCTTTGAGCGTGTTTCCTAGTAGTGCTGCTTGCACTGTTTCAGTTAGTTAAGGTTTCCAAAGCCTTCGTATCTTTCCCTCTAAGATCTTTGGCAAGGAGGTTCAACTGCAACCTGATTCCGCGCCTCTAGAATCTTTAGCATACAATTGTTTAATTAACAGTGTCGCCATCTGTAGGAAGGATAAGTACAGCTATATCGTTCTAATGCTTTAAATTAAAATGTGTATTGCAAAAAAATGGGGTGAAAAATAAATGCACTAGTAATTTACTTTGAAAACCAAAACATAGTACTGGTTAGGTTCCCTTAGAAAGACCAACCACGAAGGGCAACCCCCCAGGGCCTATATTCCTAGAGTAGATAATTGGCCGACACAAAATAAATCAAACCAAAACGTAGTATAGTGAATTTTCTCATGTAATTTCCTATTAAGTATCAGTTACATAGAAAATTGTTTTAAATAGTTGTATACATTTAATTTAAATTTCTTATATTTTAATTTTTATAATCAATAGTAATGATGCAAGGATTTACACTGTTTATAAAAAGTTAAGATTAATTAATATATGTATTACATTAAGATTATACAAATTACTATAAATATAAATAAAATATTAATATAATACAGTTAATATTATATAAATTTTATGTTATTGTATGAATATCATACTTTAATATATTTTTACATAAATATTAATGATTATATAATTATGGTTTTATAATTAAAAATAATTAAAAATAATTATGAATTTATACTTCTTATATAAAAAAATTACTATTATATATTATACTATCACCTTATAAATTACTACAAAATATTAATATAATAAATTTGAAATTATATAAACTAATATTAATATATGAATACTATATTTTAATTTATAATCAATAGTAATTTACGAATTTATACTTTTTCATAAAACTACGGGTCACTGCCCCCTACGAGCTGCGTTCGTCAGGAGTTCCCCTGACGAACGCAGCTCCCCGTTCACATACCACAAACTCTAAAAACACGCTCATTTGATAGGCTTTTAAAAGATTGCGAAACATTTGTCTACTTCTTTTTTTTTTTTACTCCCTGTAAACGGTTTTCCAATTCATTTCCCTTTGATTGTGAAGGTTTAATCAGCTGCTGTTAAATATTTACTAGTTATTTACATGTTTGATTAAACAAGATCAATTATATAGTAAAATAGGTCTTTGCCATGGTATTTTTTGAAATGCAGTATAAGAAAAAATGTCAAGTAAGGCAATTTAAATGCTTCATTTCAATCTGATGTAATTTTTTTAAAAATATAACTTTTTCATTTTAATATTCAAGTGAAAATACTTCTGTTTTTGAAATTAAATGTTATTTGCGCCGTTTTAAAATTCATAACATAGTTTAAAAGATTATATAAAAATATGAAATAAATGTATCGTTTAATTTTTTTTTTAAATTTAACTATTTTGCAATATTACTTGGTCATTTTAAATAAGACATAATTTCGTTTACTTGATACTCTCGACGGAAATTAAAGAATTTATTTATTATTTAAAATTTTCTTTCTTTTTTGGTGAGGATACCTTTATTGCTAAAATAAAAATATTTTTTTATTAGCATTGTTTTAGAATTGATTACAATAGTTCAAAAGATCATTTAAAATTTTGAAATGTCTCACTTAAATATACTGTTTGCAATACTTTGTGTGTCCCTGTAAATACTATGGTCTTCGTATTATACGTGAGATAATATATATTAATCCTTAGCGACGCATATAAATTTAATATGTATGATATAGTTTAATATCTTTAAAAGAAGTCGCAAATAATCTCCCCCCTATAGTATTATGTAATGGAATTCGTTTAGCGTGGCCCTGTAATGACTAATAATTATTCTTTGCACCGCACATATGCACGATGCATATTTTAGTGAAATTCGTAAATTCTTATCCAATTTAGTATGTTTGAAAGAGTTAACAACTTTAATATTCTTTAGATTTTTTTTTTTCCATAGCCAGTAATGAGGAATTCGCACACTTGGAAAAATTTATCCTTTTTATATTTTTCTTATAAATTCATATCCAAAGTTTTCAAAAATGTTCTAAAAAACGGAAAAAATATCAATAATTCTATAACTATTGATAAACACGATTATTTAAATAATTAATCGCAAACGTTAGTTGAAATCACATGACTCCAAATTCGGCCGTCACTTACTATGACGTCACAGTTCATGACATGCCAATGTTTACATTTTGTTAGCAAGTGGCGATTATATTCTCTTGATATCCAAATTTTGCCTCACCAGTGGCCGAGAGGTACGGACCTCTCAACTGGTAGACGGCAGGTGCTGGGTTCGAACCCAATCGCGGCTGTCGGCCTAACCGTTCGGAGTTTTCGTGGTTTTCTTCGAACCTTGCGTAAATACGGGTTAGGTTCCCTTAGAAAGACCCCCACGAAGGGCACTCCCCATTGTCCTATATCCCTAGTGTAGATAATCGGACGATAAAAAATACAAATACATACATGATATCCAAATTTGTTTCAACTTGGATTTTCATAATAATTCATCATTTGTTTGTCTGTTTTAAATATATGATGTATTTTTTTTCCATTTACGGCTGTTAACGCATTTTACTGAATTCATTATTTTAATGTTCCTTTTCTCTTTTAATATTCACTTGTAAATATTGTTTTATGACGTAATTTTCAACATTTCTCGCTTTTAAATCATAATTATTTAATTCTCATTTGAAAGTATTTTTCTATATGTGATAGTTGTGTGTAAATAAATGGGTTTTTTTTAAATTATTTATTTATTTATTTATTTAATTTGAGGGAAATTTTCGATCATTGGACAACAATTTAAAATAATATTCTGTTGTAAAATATGTAAAAAAAATCTCTTAAAAGGCTGAAAATTTGAATTTAAAATGGAAATAACGCCTTAAAAGATGAGTCAAATTAAAAAATTAAATCCAGTTTGAACAACGGGAACTTCTAATGTATAAAATGACTTTAAAATATCTAAATTTCTGTATATAGTTTTTGCATCTAATAAAACTTATTTAATGGAACGATTTCAATCAATTTTAACATTAAAGGTCTCTTAATATAATTGTTCGATTTAAAAACTGTGTCTACCAGCGTATTTATCAAGCATTTTGCTATAATACTACTAATTTCCATATTTTTGTGTACAGTAGTTTTCTTATTATTAGTGAAAAAATATCGTAGGTCACAAAAAATTCCTTTTCAGCGGCGGTGACAGCGTATTTACTTTTTTTTTTCTTTTTCAGAATAGAAAGATCAATTAAATTAAATATTTATGGAAGCAATAACATAGCCTACGGTGGTATTTCTATTGCATGAAATAGTCATGAAATCATGACTTGTTATAATTCCCAAAAATACCATACATATAAAGACAGAAATAAAAAAGAACAAAGAAAGGGCATTAGTTTCTAAAATGATAGCTAAAAATATTGTATTCAGTTAGTTTATAAAATAATAACTAAAAACGTGGTTTTTTTTCTTTTACCTATCAATATTTTATCGATTCAACATTATGTTTAAAAAATATAAATTTTAGAGAGGCCTCCTAGACGAAATTGTTATTATTCCTTACCAATGTTTTAGTATAGTAATATAGATCAAGCAATTAATGCGATCAGTGTAATATTACATATTTTTATTAAAGTTAATATTTTGTCATTGTTACATTACATTCAAGCCAACATTCCCATCAGTGGCCGAGAGGTTCTGACCTCCAAACTGGTACACGGTAGGTGTTGGGTTCGATCGCGACTGTCGGCCTAACCGTTCGGAGTTTTCCGTGGTTTTCTTCGAACCTTGGATTCCCTAGTGTAAATACGGGCTAGGTTCCCTTAGAAAGATTGCCCCACCAGTGGCCGCGAGGTTCTGACCTCCAAACTGTTAATAAATAATTTAAATTAAATATATTACCGAAATAATAACATAGCCTACGGTGATATTTCTATAGCATGAAATTATGACTTGTTGTATTTCACTAAAACACAATAATATAAAGACTGAAATAAGAGGAAAGAGGTTATTGTAGTTGTTGTTAGTTTATAAAATAATAGCTAAAAACATTTTTTTTAAATCAATTTTACCTATTAATGTTTTATTAATTCAACATTGTGTTATATATGTAAATAATATATATATATATATATATATATATATATATATATATATATATATATATATATGTATGTATATATATATTGAGGCTTTCTAGGCGAAATTTTTATTATTTCTTACCTATGTTTTAGCATGGTAATACAGATTAATCAATTGAGGCTTTTAATGATGAGCATAATATTGCATACTACGGGTTACGTTCCCTCCCTTAGAAATGTTACATTACATTTCAAGCCAATAAATCTGCCACATTTCTCACATTTGAAAGTAAAATTATATGAATCATGCACATATATGCATGAATATGAATGCATTCAAATATACATCTATACATATCTCTAAAAATTTTATTTTTGTATTTATGTGTTTCAAATATATTTGAAAATTTTATATGACTTAGATAATATCTGCTATTGTAATTTTCACAAAATGATTGAAATAACAGTGACATTCAAATATATTACTACTGTACACAATAATCAAAAAATTTAAAAAAGTCGCAGATCTGGATTCTAATCGGGACCAAAAAATAATGTGTCTGTTTTATGAATTATTACTAACTAATATTCTTTAAAAAATAACCTAATTCAGTTCTAAACATGCATACATGTAATGTTTCGATTTATACAAACTGTCCAAAATTCCAGTACTAAGTTGTCCAAAACAAATTATAATTGTTTGAGCTATATCTAAGGGGATTGGGCAAAAAAAAAAAGGGGGATTTCTATGTAAAATGTTAATTATAACCGTATTTATTATTGAGAATTATACATTGAAAACTAATGAGCGTACACACATATTATAGTTATTTAAAGAAACCCTTCAATTTTAATTCTACTAAACTTCCACTATTATATAAATACAAATGAACCAGTAACTGGTAATAGTAATATGTGAAAACCTAAGATAAAAACTTAAATCACTATAGTTCTAGAATAAAAAAAAAAAAAAAAATTAAATTTTTATTTTTATTATGTATTAAAATACTTATTACATTTTATTAAAATGAATTACAATTTAATATTGTTAATTTTAATTGTAATTAAAATTTAATTTAATTATCTAACTGACAATTAGAAAACAGCAAAGCAACTATCTTTTTAAAACGGAAGATTACTTTTCGGAAATTTTGGTAGATATTTCGAATAAAATTTTGGTTTGGTATATTTTATGTCGGCCGATTATCTACACGTGGGATAAAGGCCTGAAAGTGGTGGGACGCCTTCCGTGGGGGCCCTTTTAAGGGAACATAACCCGTATTTACGCAAGGAAATCTAAGGTTCAAAGAAAACCACGGAAAACTCCGAACGGTTAGGCCGACGGCCGCGACTGGGTTCGAATCCATCACCTGCCGTCAACCAGTAGAGATTTAGTTTGTTTTGGTTTATTTTGTATCGGTTATCTACTCGAGGGTTATAGGCCCAGGGGGAAGAGTGCCCTTCGTGGGGGTCTTTCTAAGGGAACCTAACCCGCATGTACGCAAGGTTCGAAAAAAACTACGAAAACGCCGAACGGTTAGGCCGACGGCCGCGATTGGGGGTCCCCATCCAGCACCTACCGTCTACCAGATGAGAGGTCAAAACCTCTCGGCCACTGGTGGAGTTTCGAATAAAAGACTTCCCTATATTGACACTAGTCGAAAAATTCCTGTATTACATTAATTCCTAAATATACAATGTTTGATGTTGCCATGTATTGCATATTTAATGAGTATTAAAATATTTTCAATACACGAATCAGTTATTTATTTATTTTGAAACTAACTTTCTCCACGATTAATATTGCATGCAAAATAACGTAAAATAATAATAATAATAATAATAATAATAATAATAAATTTGTCCTTAACTTCAGAGAGAGAGAGAGAAAAAAAGAAGTTTCTAAAGACTAAAATTAAGAATTAATGTGGAACATGACTTATTTTAGCAGTATTTTAAATAATAAAAAGAGAAAAATTAGCATTAAAAATTATTCTATTTCATAATCCGCTTAGCGTTTTATTTTCCTCAATGAAGTAATTTTAATGTGGTGCTGCCATCTGTGGTCAATACACCTAAATAGAGCTGACTAATTTCTCTAAAGAAGACAATTTTTTTGTCTATCTTCAGTGTAACAGTTCAATTTTTTGTGTATGTAAAATCGTTTTCTCTACATTTTTCGAAAAGTAATTTCCCCCCTTTTTTAATCACAAACTTTTTATACTTAAATAAGTTTAACTTTTTTGTGCTAAAATGATGGTCCGCGAGCATTCACTTAATTTTTTTTGTTTTTTGTGAACTTATTTCTCTTACAGTTACATTTTTAAACAGATGACTGCTGTATTGAATAAAAAAATTTCAAATGCAGCATTCGACTTAATGCAAAAATTAAGCGCAAAATTTTTCGAAAAAAAAAAAAAGGTTTAGTTCAGATGCAATTGGAATTAAAAATATTAGCAATATTAATGCAAACTGTGGTATAAAACAACTCTCTGTCAATCGTTTGTTACACGAAAAATTATTTGTGAATATGTTTTCCCTAAAACTAAAAATAAATAAATAAATAAATAAAATAAAATAAAATAGTCTTTCCAGGATTTTCTATAAAGAAAGTGTTCGGTTTGGTTTAATTTTGTCGTCCGATTATCTACGCTAGGGATATAGGACCAGGGGGGGAGTGCCCTTCGTGGGGGTCTTTCTAAGGGAACGTAACCCGTATTTACGCAAGGTTCGAAGAAAACCACGAAAACTCCGAACGGTTAGGCCGACAGCCCCGATTGGGTTCGAACCCAGCACCTGCCGTCTACCAGTTGAGAGGTACGTACCTCTCGGCCACTGGTGGGGGCCAGAAAGTTTTCGGAGGTATTAAATGCGATTCGCAATTTTTATAGACAGAGATGATGCGAAGATTTTTATTTATTTGCTATTTTAAAAAACAACATAAGCTAAAATTAGTATGAACAATACAATTATATTTGTGACGGCCAAATATCAGCACGAGGGATATAGGCCCTATTCGGGGGGGGGGGGAAGGGGAGGGGATATTGTTGAATTAGAACAGTTTTTTGAAAAATGTAATTTAACAAATGTCAACAACAGTTTGGTTTAATTTATGACGACATGTGAGATATAGGCCTGAAAGGAATGTGAGTTCCCTCCCTAAGGGTCTTTCTAAGGGGACCTACCCCGTATTCACGGAAGAAAATCCAAGGTTCGGAGGAAACCACGGACAACTCCGAACGAATAGGACGACGACTGCGATTGGGTTCGAACCCAGCACATGCCATACACCAGTTTCGAGAGCAGAACCTCTCAGTATCTGAATAGAGGAACAAATGAGAAGTGTCTTGCTGTCTAATTTTTCTTATTTTGACAATAATTCTGGGCAGGTTGAGCGGAGAGTTTTTCAAGGAAGAAAACCAGAATTTGCTTAAACAAAAGTGAGCATTACGTACTCTCGCGAATAAAACAAACGAATTTTTCTATAAAATAATTACCGGTACTTCACTTGAAAAATTCTTGGATCAGTGGCGATACTATACTTATTAACCATCTTAGAGCCCGTGAACTGATATACCTGTTCTCTAAACGGTGCTTTTTACCGCAATAGTATCGCCATTTAAATTAATACAATTCAACAGAAATGTGCAGTTTAAAATCAATGAGTAATATTTAATACTCTCAAGAATTATATTTATACACGCAATAATGTTTTTAACATCAAGTTGGATTTATTTATTTATTTATTTATTTTAGAATTTAATAATAATTACAGCAAAAACAACGTTAAAAACTATGCCTTGTTTTGCCGCAGGCGTCGAATGAGTTCTGCTCTTGAAGCTGGTAGAAGGAAAGCGCAGGGATCGAACTCAATCGCACGCGTCGTCCTAATCGTTTGGAGTCTTCTTCGATCCATGAATATCTATACGTAAATACTGATAAGATTTTCTTAGAAAGATCCACACGGCGACTTTTCCCCCTCTGGGCTATATCCCTCGTGCAGATAATCGGCCGTCATAAAAACAACAACTTTTGCAACAGATATTATATTGGTCATCATGAATACACCCTGAAAATGAAACAGATTTTAAAGTTTCTATTTGAAAATTATAAAAAAAAAGATACTCGTTAAAGATTTTTTTTTTTTTTTTTTTTATATATATATATAAGTCATGTTATTAATAGGCAGATATTGTAAAAAAAAAAAATTCCTTCCGGAAAAGAAAGTTTACATTACGAGGCCATTTCTGTAACAATAGGATTTGCACTTTATTGCCTTATACCTTAGTACTGAGAATTGGCTTAATCTAATGACATTTTAAAATGCGCAGCTCTACTCACAGGTAGGCATCTGTCAGATGCTTTAAACTAATGTGAAATTTCGTAAAGATTTTAATCTTAGTTTAATATTTTTAAATTAAAATTAAAAGTTAATAGTGCTTGACATGTTAACCAGAATGTATTGATGGTCTTGAATTTCTCTTACTATGTTATAATATAAATACTGATATTTATTGAAATCAATAGCGATTTTTTTCCGTATATAAATAATGTTTAAAAAAATGGTGTAAATGGAGCTTGGCAGATAGCAATATAAAATAAAATAGCAATCTCTTTGATGCTTAAAATGCAAGATGTAATTCAGTAAACGAAAAATTAAAAACAGTTCTAATATAAGTTTCTTCAATAATCAAGCTTACAAATGTTATTCTGTTATATTTCAATAGGAGACCAACTATATGAAAAACTTTCACGTTGTTCAGTACAGATTTTTTGTTTTTATTATTATTACTATTATTATTATTATTTTTTTTTTAGGACTGCCTTAAAATTGTTGATTTTAGATGAAAATGACAACAATATATTTTATATAGTATTTAGAAAGGCAATGAAAAATTTAGTGAAACATACTTGAACAAGTTTAAATCACACCCGGAAAAAAATGTTTGTAGGATTGGAAAGTTTCTACATACGCAAAATTTTGAAAATTTTTCTAGAGAATAAAGAGGGGCCAACAAAATGATATTGTGCTTTTCTTAGATTCAGAGATTAATGCGGGTATTGTTCTGCATAGAACAATGAACGAGTTTTTCGTTATTTCTATTTTAACTGGATCCGCCGGAAAAAATTTGTCTACAACACCGTCAAATAAAAACTTATGAATAGTTGGTTAAAAAGTTAATTTAAACGAAATAGAAACTCGGAAAAACTTGAAACTGTTTTTATAAAAACCTTGATTTCTCTACGCATATGCATGCTATCCGCATAAAAATTAATACATTTTATAACAATAAGTCACTTAATCATAATCTGCAGTTTGAGCGCATTTGCTATATTTGTTTTGACAGGGTTATCCAAAAGATATTCTTCCATTTCTAATTTGTTGACGGTCCCCTATGGAGTTTCGGGTCAAAATCTTCACGGAAATGCGTGACTCGTACTATTATGTTTACACACTTAGAATTTCTGGTTAATTCCTCGTGTATTTTTCTAGATATTTAACAAAATGTCTAAAATCACAAGTGGCCGGTCACCTTTGACCATATATGCATTACTTTTTTTTACAGTAAAACTGGATAATTTGTCAATGTGAAAAATAACACTAGTAAGTCTTGATTACGTTCATTAGTAACTATATCGTAATATTAATAATATATATTCCATAACAAAAAATAAGAATTTATATTATATCTAAATATTTTGCTTATAAGATGTTAAATAATAATAATTATTATAATATAATACAATAAATATTATTTAATAATTATTTTTAAATTACTATTAATTACAAACTGAACAGTTTGTCTTCAAAGCATAGGCGTAAATTTCTTTAAAATAGTTTTAAAGATTATTTTTTTCAAATTATTCTGCCCTCTAACGATGTCTATACAATCATCTAAGTAATTGCAAGCCCATCATGCTCGTATGCCCCTCCCCTTTTTGTTGCCGGATTACAAATTTAAAATCTTAAAAGTCTTTTAACAGTCTCGATTGTTTGTTTTACCGTAACTGCAAGTAAATAATCAAATCATAACCAGATGCAAAAGCACGGCTTTCAACTTCAATAATATTGATTAAAGTTTTACATTTTAATTCAATAAGTTATTAGTAATTAAATAATACAACTATGTAGTATAATTTAATAAATCAAAAGATCACAGGAACACACTTCGGGGATTAAATCGGTTCCGACACCAGCAATATAAACACGTGTCTGTAAGGGCACAAGTCTCAAACTAGCAGTAAGAATTGAGAGGAGAGCTTACAAAGAAAGCGACTGTTGGTGCGAACTAGTTTATTCAAAGTTTTGTTATTTAATTGTGTTTATATTTTGTTGCGTTGTTACTATTTTTTTATTTATCGCATATATTTCAGTGCTGTTTCATTTATTTACATCAGTGTCCTACACATAAAATAATTATGGCATTTTTAAAATGTAAGATTCCTACCCTTTATTAATACGTAGTAGTTTTAATTTAAAATTTTACGTATTTCTAAAAGCTCGCACTTTTTAAAATTTTTGCTTTTGAATTTACATATACTGAAGTGAATTCAAAATATGCAATCAATTTTACTTTCTTTGAAATAGATTTTTTTAATTGTTTTTAGTCCTTACAATACTTAAATAAGTAATTCTGTGAAAAATTATCTAATAATCATCAAAACACTATGTTGCTGCATGTACTCACAGTCCCCTAATTACCTTTCTGCATTTAAAAAATTATATGACACTATTTACCTTCCTAAAAGGCATTAAATATTTACATTATATTGCATATTTAAATTAAAATACCGTCCATTCCCTTAACCTCAGATTTGTGCAGTATGCAACGAGAGCGAGAGAGGAGCTACTTCATTGAAATGCAGTTATTGTGTACAAACTTGTTCAACTGAATGAAAGAATGGGGCAAAAATTTTTGCACCATCTTGTACAAAAGCTAGATGTACAGTAAGTTTGATTTCCAAAAGCTTCCATATCCCACTAAAGATTAGAACTCTCAGTAAGTCGAATGACTATTTTGTAGAGTTGGCCGAGGAGTCGAGGAGTCGACTCTAAATCTCGACTCCTTACAAGTGAATCGAACTATCGACTCCTATCTGGCTAACGTAGTCGACTCAAAAGAGTCGAACTTTCATTTGAACTCAGTTTGGGATTCGGAGTCGAAGAGTCGAAAAGTCAACTCACTCACTCAAAGAGTGGTTGGACCAGTTTAACAGAGTGTCGGACTTGGAGAGTCGAGAGTTGAAGATTGGGTGATCGACTCTTCGATTCTTCGACTCCTTGAAAACCACTCTTTCGACTCGGTATCAGATTTCGACTCTTCGAATCCGCGCTGGGCTTTTTAGCAAAAAACAAATGTCTTTATTTGACTTTATATTGCGGTTGGGGATTTTTGAAAAAGCGGAGGCAGTGTAGATGTGCATTTCACGTGTAATTAGGAAGATACCGAATGAATGAAAAGAGTGGGAGGGGCAGAGAAAAAGGGGCGTTCTGCTGGTTATTTCTGGAAAGATTAATTGAATTTATGGAAAAAGGGGCGTTCAGCAGGATATTTCTGGGGAAGATTAATTGAATTTATGATAAGCTTGTGCCGATTTCCATATTGAGGAAAGATCGAACGATCAAACAAAGCAGATATTATGTTTGTATCTTTTGCTAAAAGGAAGTAGAACTGGTTAGGGAAATATTTTCAACTGCCTTTATCTGATGCAATATAGAAAAAAAAATGTTGAAGAGAGAGAAATAAAATTTTACTTTAATAGCAAATTGTTTAAAAAACAGTGTTAAATTAAGACACATTTTTTTCGAGAGGAGATTTCTGTGGGTGTAGGTGGATGTTATAAAGAATTTTGGGTGGGGTAAATACTGCACTCTTTTATCATTTAAAACACAAAATGCCTGATATTTCAGAGAGGGGGGGGGGATCTCATTGTTCCGCGGGAATGCCTGACCCCCGGGCCACTTTCCGAATTGACCACTGCTAAAAAGTTTTATGAGTTTATTTTATGATTGATGTATTTTAGATAAAGTGTTGTCCTTCATTTGAATACGAATATATTCTTTTAATATGTATTTTTTTTAAATAAATTATAAATGTTTGCAGATAATGTAAAAATGGATATAATTTTCATATAATTTTTATAAAGTTTAGATGGTCGATTTTTTTAAATATTCCTTTTTTCAAACCAGATTCGGATAATATTTCCTGTTTATTTTATTTTATTTATTTTATTTTATTTATTTATTTATTTATTTATTTATTTTGGTAGCGCAAGTAAGTTCTGGGTGTCAATCGGGAGGAGAGGGGATCACAATGTCATAGCTGCCAAATTTTACGCTTATTTTTACAGTTATTTTTTATGAGGGGAATTTGTTTGTTTCCCTAAATTTCCGATGATTTTAAAATACATTTTTTTTTTATTATTATTATTTTTTAAATAGTGGTAGGATAAAACATAAAACCTGGCAGTTATTCAGTATATTATCATGATTTTATAAATAGAATTTCAAAAGGAAGTCAATTATAAAAACTGTAAATATCAGAGAAAAAATTAAAAAATTAGTCTCCCCGTCGCTTTTTTATGATCGCATAAGGGGTAAATTATGTCCCAGACACAGAACATTTTGATAGATTTGTAAAATGACATTTATTAAAATTACAGAAAACTTGCAATATTCATAATTTATTTAGAGGAGCTCACAGGTCCAACCAGGCCCGGTACAAGCGAAAGCTACCCCAGGCTAATGTAAAATAAAAAGTTCTATCCGGTCCCGACCCGTACAAATAAATAAATTAATAAACTTACCCGGCCCGGTTCAATTTCTACAAAAAAATCCGATTTTTCTTACCATACAATAATTTTCTTAAGAATATTTTATGCACATTCATGAGCAATATTTTAATTTAGTATGTATTCGCAAGACAGAAAATACACAATAGAAACAGCAATGTTATCGTTTACTTAGATTTTTAGACTCTTCAACATTCGTAGAAAAAAAAAAAAAAAAAAATGTAATTTGGAATAAAAGAAAAAAAAAGAGGGTTAAAAATGTAGTAGCTTTTAAAGCTGTATCATATAAAGTAGATTTCTGAAAATATTTCTCTGAATTTATTAAATCTGTTCTTAAATTCAAAAAAGCTACTTTCTAACACATTTCTGAATTCATTTTTAGTTGAAAAAGAAACTCGTAAAATTGAAAAGTAATCTTATTCAGAAATTATGTAATTAATTGGCGCTTTCCAATATTTGGCAAAATACATTAGAAAATTACTCTTAAAATTGAAGTTTATATTGCAAGGGAAAAGAGAAAAACCTGTCGTTTCATGACAAGAATATATTTTTTCTTCATATGTAATGTATTTATTTAAAAATGGAAATGCTGTTTGATTTTTCATCTCCTCTATAGCTGCCTGTCAATTTTTAAAGTTCTAAATAAAAATGTATCAGAAATTATGTCAATGCTGAGTTTTTTTTTCTAGAATTGAATCTTAAATTTTCTAATATCTCTTCACCTCTTCAAACATACTACAACAGCTCCATTTTTTCTTTTTCGTATTTAGTTTGATTAGCAGTTCATTTATTAAACAAATGGAAAACGTTATTTGATTAGAAATCCCCTCAATAGTTAGGCTATCAATTTTATAATTGTACATTTAAAACATGCTGACATTGAGCCCTGCAATATAAAGCTTATGTGAAACGAAAAATGCAGTTTTCTACAAAACAATGAGACTCAGGATAATCGCTATTATTTTCCAGCAAACTACTGTTGTCCCCTTTTTTTCACCCTGGTCCTATATCCCTAGCGTAGATAATCGGACGACAAAAATAAACTAAACCAAACCCCTTTTTTTCATAATTTTAGTTTTAATAAATTCAGAAATAGACTAGACCGGGGAGGGGGGAGATATATTTTTTGCATTATATTTTCTACAGAATCTAAACGTAAAGTAATTAATTTCTTTTTAATTCGATGATACGATATCTTTCCAACATAACCAACACGACATATATGTAAACGCACACATATTTAAAAAATAAATTAAAAAATTAATTAACTTAATTTGTACTAATATTTCTCTTTTTTTTGGGGGGGGGGGGATATTTGTGAATAACTAATAATTTATAAATATAAGAACATAATGAACTTAAAGTATCCGTTTTAAATTTTTAAGTAAAGAAATCCCCCCCCCCAACCCTCAAAAAAAAAAAAAAAAAAAAAAAAAAAGGTAAAAAAGGAAAGAAAACAGTCTAATAATTTTGAACGCTGCGATTGCCGGATCCTGGCTCGAAGCTCCGGCCTATTTTTAGCGGCACTTGGGTCGGGCCTTACTTTATTTTACAAGCCTCGGATTGGGCCTTGTCATTGCATTCTCCCAAGCCGAGCTCGAGACTTACTTTTTACTAAAAGATTGGTTCGGGTCTAACCTTTTTTTCCTCGTAGCGATCGGAAGGGAACTCGTCTATAGCTAATTTTTATTTAATGTTATTCCGTCTTGGAGGATTTTACTTTGTAGCATTTTTCAGATTTTTAAGCTTCTAATGCGTAGAATAGCACATAATATGTGGATTAACAATATTAATATCAACTGAAACATTTACATACAAATTAACATTAATTAAAAAATGAATATCATAGCATAGGGTTCTTCTTTAAAAATAAAGATTATAAACATAAAAAAAAATCTAAAATATTAATTTTTGATTAGAACTTCTCAAACGGAAAAATTCATATTTTCTAAAAATTTAACTATGCCGGATCAGGCTAAGAAGAAGTTTTCAACTATTTTCTTGTCGGGTTAATAACTGTTCTGTACGAAGCAAGTTGGCCGAACATTTATGTTTCTTACCAACCAGGTCATTATTTTTTATACGTTCTGGGCCGGTACAGAACTGAAAATTTCGGCTCGTACCACAAAAATATATCTTTTATCTAAAAACTAAAACGAAATAATTCGAGCATACATTTAAAAATTCTCTTTTGTGCGATATACGTGATAGAAGACATAAAATTGCGTCATTTTTACAACCAACCAACCAACCAATCGTGAGTCGGGAGTCGATTCACTATCTCGACTCATTAACTAAGTGAATCGAGTCAGAGTCGACTCCTCAAGATGAATCGAAATGCCCAACCCTACTATTTTGATAAGAATCAACCAGGCGAACTTAATGCCGTATAGTCGTTCACCTGTTATTGGATTAGTGTCTTTTTAATATTTGATTACTTATAAAACTCACATTTTTTTTACTTCAAAATAATCGTTTAATTTTACTGGTGTGAGTGTATAATTTGTTTTCTTTTCTTAATTTTGATTTATGTAGTTCACCAAATTAAAAATTCACCGATTCAATCCCGTACCATTAATTCTGATTTTTTTTTTCTTTCAGAGTGCTAATATCCTCCACCATATATTACAGAAATTCCTTACATACAATATCTTTCAACCCAATATCTTTTATCGTAACAGCAAAAAAATCTGTTATGTCTAAAGGAAATTCAAAACTTAAATACTTTGTAAATTATTAAAGGTACGTATATATTAAGACAGGAAGGATCACTATTAATGCAATAATTCAACAGTCAGTGAATCCTGGTCCTAGCTTACATAACATGGGCCAGGATTCGAACTTGTGTCACAGTGTACAGTGCTGTTGCTCTGTTGTATTAATTATGATTATGTTCGTCTTAATATATAGGTATTTTTGACAATTAATAAATTGAATTCAGACGTTAATTTATCTCTTCTTTGTTAATGTTTGAAAGAACTGTAGATAAGAGGTGAGACATTTCTTTAGGCGCCTGAAAATTGTCCCCCATTTCAAAATCGACCTGCAGGCTCGAAACAAAAATTACAAAAGTAAATATAATAAATACATTTCTTCCTTAAAGCTTTGATATCATTTTAATATTTTACCGACGTACTTTCGGTACTGATTAATCATTGGTAATAATATTTATTATCTTTAGTCATTTGAAAATTGCATAGCATAGTTTGAAATCTTTTATATACTACTTTTATTTAACCTAATAGTAAAAGTCATAACGTTAAAATTTCTGCTAAGCATTAAACAGAATTATTTATTTTTTGAAATCTAGTGAAAAATAATAATAGAAATAACGGAAAATACAAATTTTCACATCGATATAAATAATTATTAATAATTTTTGAACTATTACGTACCAAATTTGAAATACTGCAATTACATAAACAATCGGAAAGCTCAATATTGTAAATAGGAACACAAGGCCAAATAAGGAGATTGATAAATTCACTATAAATAATAATAAAAAAAAAAAAAAAAAAAAAAAAAAAACTTTTTTTTTTTTTTTTTTTTTTTTTAAATTTAGCAACAGTACAAAATTAAGACTTTTTTTCCCTTTCGTCTTATTGTGACATTGCGATGAAATTTCTGAATTCCTTCAACTTATTCCCAGACAATCCTTTAAAAGTTGAATACGGATTCCATTCGAGAAGGTACTGAAACTATTCCGAAATTTTCGTACATTTAAGGAAGTCTTCTTTAGTTCCCTTTGTTATTTTAATGATATTGGGTAACTTGTTCAAGAGGCATTTCATTTGTCTCATACGTCCGGAAAGTCAAAAATTCTGCATACAAGTTCCTTCCAAAATATTTATCACACTCAAGGACCATTCAGTATGAGTAAATAGGCGTGTGCATTAAAATATCGATTTGGATGTGGGTGGAGCTATGATGGATGAAACTGAAGTATACCGTACGGCAGGGCTGCCCAACGCGGCGCCCGCGGGCGCCATGGCGCCCTTTGTAGGTTTTCATGGCGCCCTCTTGGAGGTTTCCTGTGACTAGTCCTTTTTTTAATTATTATAAAATTCGCTTGTAAAAAAATACTTTATTTAAAAGCCTTGATATTTGCTTAAGAGATGCTTTTAAAATCTCTACAAGTGTATTTCACACATCAAACATTATAACGCAACATATTTAAAGAAAGGCGACAATACAGGATTAGTTCTTAAAAAAATAAATAAATAAAAATAACTAATCACGTGCTGTTGCGTTTCTTCACTAATTTCTAGTTATTCTTTATAATTTTTTAATGCAAATTATGCCGATACAAATTAATAAATGTCAGGAATAACTTTTTTTATATGTCAAAAAGTTTTAAAAAAAGTGATTACCCCCTTTTTTGTAAATCCATTTGTCTGTTTTAGAAGGCAAGATAAAGGCTGTGTTTTTCTTCCCCAGAGACCTCTGAAACTTTGGGTAATTTTTATGAGTTTTTTAATTATAAAATCGTGCGAAAGGATTTCCATCAAGGAAAGCTTCTCTAGGCCCTCGTTTTGGAACCACCCATGACTCTTTTCTGTACTTTTTATAATGGCAAATTTACACCTCCAAAAGAAAATTGTTATTAGAGTATTTCCGTCACCAAAAAATCTGACAATATCTCTTATTACCATTTTAGTCTAATAATAAGTAATATTTCATTTTCTGGCTCTTTCCAATTCAAAAATGTTTGAAATAACCCCTCGATGAAAAATGTATTATTCAAAATTTGTAACAATTTCATTTTTTTTTTTTTTTTTTTTTTTTTTTTTTTTTTTTTAACATGGCGTTTTAGATTTATAGGGGCATTATGTCTCTACTGCGTTATGCATTTGCATACATGTATTTCTACTAATATTGAAAGATTATTTTCTCGCATGTTAGGAGCCATGTTAATAATGGCGCCCTTCATTGCTTGCTAAAGACTTAGGTGCGCCCTTGCTTAGTAAAAGGTTGGACAGGCCTGCCGTACGGAAATGAATGAGTGGGGTAAGAGCATTACTGTCTCAATATTCTAAAAGGAACATTTAGGGAATCCGATCCCCTTTGACGTCACTGAAGAAGATTATTCGCTTGACGACCTCGCAACTATCTATTTCCCCGCCCTTGTACCAGTTCTCAGCAAACTGTCGTTTAACGAACCCCGTGTTTCACATTCTGTGGAATTATTTCTCGACATTTGATTTAGTTTAATTTTAAGAAAAAATTATCAAGTGACTAATTTACACATCACTGCACAAAAATCACTGCACATTAAAATCACTGCACAAAAAAATCTACCGAAGCAAAAATCTTGAAAATTGGTGTAAAAATACTTCTTGTAACACCGAGTGCGCTAAGAAGGGATTTTCGAAAATTCCACTCCTAAGGAGGGTAAAATAAAGAACAAACTTTTAAAATTTCTTTAAAAATCAGCTTTTGTAGTTATTTTTCAACTGATAACATATTTTAGTGTATTTTTTCGTGCTGAATCGAATGGTATTAAGCAAATTCTTTTAAATCCCATAGTTTGTGAGATACTTCACATTTTCCTAATTTGGCGATGTCTTCGGCGCATAAACCTGAAACTTTCAATCCTTATCTATCATATATATATTATAAAGCAGAAGTTCTGAAACTTCGGCTCGAGTGTTTTCAAAAACTACCCGATGGATTTTTTTTTTTTCAGATTGCATCATTCGATAGGAAATATTTTTGCGGAGGTTTGTGATTCAAATATACAGGGATAACTCTGATTTTTGGCAATAAATTTCGTATTCTTCGGTTATTTTTGACGAAAGAGTTGCCAATAGCTATTTGTTTGGCGAAAATAATTATTGTTAAAAAAACTGGAATGACTACATTTATTGGGCAGTAATATAAATATCTATCAGAGTTTGATAAAATCAAAATTGATTCAAACTTTCAGCCTAATGAACTAAATTTTGTCTCCTATGATTTTTCAATTTTATTATTTTTTTTTTCATTTCGATTTTCAGTACGATTTTCGATGTGGGTTTTTAACGATTTTTTTGTGCGTTTAGCATCTGTTTTTTGTCAATTTTGTCAATATTAGTACAGATTTTTGGACGCATCATGATCTTATCTATTTTTAAATTGCATGTAAAAAAGGTAAAAACCATAAAACTAATGAATTAGCACTAAAGGAATTATTTTGAATATCCACAGTAACCTACACTAATAAAATAACTAAACGCACTGTCTGTGTGCATGTATGTTTTTGTGCGATAGCTAGCAAAATCTACGGCACTTACGAGGCTCAAAACTTTTTTGGAAGTACCCCAAAGTCCCTCCTGATGTATCTGACATTGAGATTTTCTAAATTCTAATTATTACTTTAGTAGTTCCTCTCCCGTTTCACATTGTAGTCCTTTTGAACATTTTTACCGCTAAATATTATTTGTTCATTTTTTCTACTTATTTTTCACACAGTCAGTGGCCGTGTATTTAAGACAACGTAATTTCACATATTTCGAGTTAGAGAAAAAAAATCACAAATTTCATGTTCCTTTAATATTATTATTTCGGAACCGTGCAACGCCGGGCGGATCAGCTAGTATATATATAAAGAAAAAAGAAAAGAAAGAAATTTGAATAATAAAAATCTTAAAAGAAGCCAAAAAAAAAAGACCTTCAATAATATAAAATTCGAAACTGCCTTAAAATTCCAATCATGTTAAATATTTGTTATCAAAAGTATCATTTTTTACGAAAATGCAGCTAAAACATATATCTTATGATGCGAATAATTCGGAATTCTCATGATAGACCGCTGGTAGAAATAACATGTTGGGGCTGCATTGCTTTAAAAAAAATGAACAAAATTCTATTTGGAAATATTTAATGCATCTTTTGTGCTACGACAGATTTAATTTCGGATTTTGTATTGCTAAAATATTTTATTTGGTTTCCACTCGAATTGATTAAAGTAGTATTACGAAAAATTCTGCATTCTTATTTTTTAATATTAAAATACTGTATTTGAACATATTTATACATACTTATTTCATTATTATTATCATTTCATTTTCTTTAATATTTACTTTGTTTTTCTGATAATTAGTGTAACGTTAGAAAAACATCAATTTACGTTTTAAATGAAAACTCCGTGTACCGAGATTTCTCAAGAAGATACTGAAATCCACAAGGCTACTTCCACGTTCTTGTAGAAAAAATAGCTTTATTTAAATATAGAAAGCTTATGTTTACATAACATGAAAATTATCTTCCGGAATTTCTAATTCCAAACAATTTCAAGCTAAAAGCTAGAACAACTGTACCATAGAAATAATAATAATCATTTCTGAATATTGATAATAGATGGCAGCACCAAACAAATGTTAAAACTATATGAAAAATAATACGGTGAGAAGATTAGATTGTTGCATGTCGGTCAATTATCTACACTATGGGATATAGGGCCTAAGGGGTGGGATACCTTCCGTGGGGGGGTCTTTCTAAGGGAACCTAACCCGTATTTACGCAAGGTTCGAAGAAAACCACGGAAAACTCCGAACGGTTAGTCTCCGACGGTCGCGACTGGGTTCGAACCCAGCACCTACCATCTACCAGTTTGAGATCAGAACCTCTCGGCCACTGGTGGGGCGTGAGAAGATTGGGAAACAGAATAGTTTCTGATGCTTTATTTTCTACCTAACCGTTTATTATTTAAATATGAATACAAATATGAACGTATAAATTACAATATGTCATGTTCTACATTAGTTCTTAATTTTAGTGAATAGTAGCCTTTTTTTCTGAATATCTGTCATTAATAAATTGATTTTTCTAAATAGTTCTTTATAAAAGCATAAACGATATTATTTTTCAAAAATTGAAATGATTTTTTTATACAATTTTATACATAAAATGCTAGTTTTGAAAGAGGTTAAAGGCAAAACAGAAATAAACTATACAACGAAAAAATGACTGATTTATGTGTGATATTCATGCAATTTGCAATAGATGGCAGCTCCAATAGTCTTTATACAAGCATGAAATACCAGAGTAATTTTTTGATTAAAATTGTAAACAATGCAAAGATTAAATGAATGATTTTATGTCACCATATATTTCTGATATTTATACAATTTACAATAAAAGGCAGTACCAAAAATCTTTTACTCGTATGAAAGCAACACATGAACCCGCTGATAAGTATTGTTTGTGACTTCACTGTCATATTTCAACAAAAGTTCACATTTTTTGCTTAACTGTTCAAACAGCACTCTTAAACAAGGTATATTGATTTCAATCCTTTCAATTAAAGTTGTTTAGGTATCGTTTTCGTGATTAAATTGCGTGAAGTCGCATGTAATTTCTTAGTTTCAGTGTTGAATTCAGGGGGTGGCCCGGGCAGGACATTCCCCTCTGGAGCAATAAAATGTCCCCCCCCCCACAGAAAAATTGAAATTTTGCGTTTTCAGTGGTCAAAAAGTACAATCGCCCACGGAACTCTACAACCCCCACCCCCGGAGCCACTGAAGTCCTTCCCGGAGAAAAATGTCTGAATGCAACTAGTTTTATCAATATGATTATTATAAAATGTATATCTTTAATTAACAATATCTAGTAGCAGAAGCAACAATGCTTTGTTTGAATTCGCGAAGCATTTTTTCATAAGATAGACATTTGGAAGTAGCAATACTTTATTTTTCCAATTTTTTTAAGCAAAAATGTTATTTTATATTTTGGCGTATTTTAATTTTAGAAATGTAAATTCCTCCAAATTCCATAAATTGTTTTTAAACAGCAAACGTATTAAGAATAATACCAATAATAATTACCTCTTAATAATAAATATGTTTTATTTGGTTCAATTTTGAACCTTCGAATTTGAATAACACTTTATATAACGAATTTAGAAATTCATTTTATTTGTTTACAATTCTTTTATTACCACTTTACAAAAATAAACTAGTTGGATGTGCCAATCCCAAAATTTTCTTCTATTTCATACGTATATTTTAATATTAAAAAAAAATAGTTACTCATTTTAATGCTTTAATAATTTTAATTCAATACCATACCAACTTTGATTTTCTACTTAAATTTCCGTTTCAATCAATTAATCGAAGTAAAAACGAATTTCCGTCTCTGCACGAGCCGATGTACAATAGAATGATAGGAAGAATTTTCTTTTCAAATTCAGGGAGGACCTACTTGCCTTACCAAAAATAATCATATACAAAAAATTTAGTTCAGTTCTAGAACTAACTTCATACACTTTTAGGTGCTCCACAGCCAAAAACATTCACAAAAAATTTGGTTCAATTCTATGCATAACTTCATACACTTTTTGAAGAATGGCGACATACACACAGACACACAGACGGACGGACAGACAGACATTTTGTAAAAACATGTTTTTTGGAATCTCTGATCCCTGAAACGTGTAAATCCGTCGAAAACCGGAAGTCGGAAAAAATTTCGATTACAATACTTTCTTCTATTGAAGATACACTAGTAGTTCGCCGCGAACGTGGACCTCGCGATTTTTTGACGTAAGTGTAGTACCGACTGGCATGATTACTGACCCGTTTGTACGGACAGTATTTACTTTTACATATGGACACGTTAAAAAAATGCTGTAATAGTACAAATACCGAAATTTAATGGAAAATTACCAGAACTGAAAATAAATACAAGCTAAACAGATAGTAACTATTCATTTGTAGAACTGTTTGTTACTGTTGCAGCAAAAAGATTCTCCAGTCTTCGTTCTTCACCTATTCTTAGCTGCAATAGTTTCATTTTTTTTATTTTTTCTAATCTTATAAAATCAAAACCTGGGTCAAACATTATATCTGTGAGCCGTTTACATCTTGAAAGAGCGACATATGAACAACCGGCAGCCAGTTCTTTTGCGCCAATGTCCATCACTACTTTATCCAAAGTCAGGCCTTGTGATTTGTGTACAGTTATGGCCCATGCAAGCAACAATGGAAACTGTGTGCGAGAGCACGAAACTTGGCCAGTCTTCCACGACCGGGTCATAGGTGGAATGGGAACCAAACCGTTTATATGCGGACCAGTATATTTGTCGAACTGTACACAAATCACAATTGGCATGTCATGTGGTGGAGCTGAACCTGGTTCGAATACAATGTCGCGCACATAGCCCAGAGCACCATTTACCAGTCCTTTATTGACCCATAAATTTGATTTAAGCATCACCCTGCTGCCTATTGCCAAATAAAGTATTTTTTCGAGTCCTTGCGCGACATCACTTTCAGCTTTGGCAGCAGTATCGTTGTTGTGTTTGGAAGTAATTTTTGCGACAGGGCTGTTTAAAAACTCTAGTTTGGCAATATTGTACGCAGAAACCGCTTCGTTAAATGGTATTAATCTCAACGCGTCCTCAAATGTGGCGATTTCAACATTTCCAAGTACGGATTTTTCACGAGTCATCAGCACTCTCCAATCAGCCAGAGTAGACTGTCCCACACTTAAACGATCCAAAATGCTCCTAAAAACATTTTGGTTTTCGTCTTGCCTATGAGCAGTTCGTAGTACTATACATCGATTAATTGATTTAAATAATAGTTGGCCTTGATCAGAATGCGTGGAAATGTATCCATTTCCATAAAATGGACGATCCATCACTGGTGGCAACTGTTTGATATCCCCTAAAAGATACAAACACATGCCACCAAATGGGACTTGAGCATTATAGGGTTTTGCTTCACGACATCTCAGGTCTATTTTATGAAATAATGAGCAGCCCACCATGCTCATTTCATCAATTATAATGAAATGGCAATTTTCCATTTCTGCCTGAAAAGTTGAAGCAGCCTCTCCGTCTAATGACTTATACATTCTTTCAATCCCAATACGTAGCCCAGAGTGAATTGTACACCCGCTCACATTAACAGCAGCGACTCCAGTAGGCGCAAGTAATAAAAAGCTTTTTGGTCCTAGCTTTTCATTTAAAATATGACACATGGCTCCGATTATAGTGTTCTTGCCACTGCCTGCCTTTCCTTGTATTATCGTGCATTGGGCATCAAACGGTACGACTTGGCTGCGCCTAATCATATTTATTTGTTTGTTTAAATGAATTAATATGTCAGTTTGTTCCTGATTTAAATTTACTGCAGGCATGGCGTATCGAACAGTTTGATGACCAGATTGTGCTTTAGCTTCGGAAACAAATGAAGCAAGTGTACCTGGATTTAAATAATTTTGGTATGTGCTATGCCAAACAATGCTTAAATCAAATTCTCGCGTACCCAATTCCGTTCTAGCAATACTTTGTTGGTTGGGACCCATTTCAGCTAAAATCATCCATTCCTCCCGTTCTCTTGTATTTTCAATTTCATCTTCATCATATTGGTCTTCATCTACTTTAGGAATTTCCAAAACTTCTACTTGATTAATGTCATTTTCTTCGTATAATTCTTGCCACGATTTTCCGGATTCTGTAAATTCTGTCAGACTGCGCCATGGTATGTTTAATATAACCTGCTGTTTATAGAACTCATCTTTATTTGTGACGCTTAAAATTCGCCGGGGAACTATACGCGGTACCGCTGGTTTTCTTCGTGTAGCCCACGAGTTACCTCTTTTGTAGTGTTTACTGAAGAAATCTTTCAGAGACAAGCTGTCAAATTGTTGAGGACGAAGAGGATATGTTTCCAGTGACGAACTTACTGCAACTTCACCAGACACAGCATTTAATCTTAGCCATTGGTCATTTTCCACATTTATTTTAACAAAAGCTCTACTGGCGTGAAATAAAGGCCAGCCCATCAAAATATGAAATGTTTCCTGTGCCGAGATATCACGTTCTGCGCAAATTTTTAGAAATATTTTTTTTAGTACCTCTTTTGCTTGCCCATCACTTTGATTATCTAAAACTAACGAATACATTTCTTCGTAAGCTTTAGATCTTGGTTCTGATTTACTTGCATATTTAGCAATATAGTTCAGAACGGCTTTAGTAGATAGGATACATTAAATATCAGTATTGGCCCTCCAGTTTTCGGAAACAAACCTGTTATGCGGATTAATAAGCGGATCGTTGCGTATCGATTTAAATGTCCATTCTCCATTTTCTTGTACTATCGCATTTTGGTCATTTAATGGAAATGGAAATTTGAATCGGCACTCCTGAATCTTTGTCGTCTTATTAATTCGCAAACATTGTTTACCATGGCGCGTGTGTCTTTGACAGCAATTTATTAAGTTCTCGTAATCGTCTTGATGATTTTGAACTTCTGAATAGTGCAACTGACATGGGTGAATTGCTGGTACAGACTTACCAATATTTGGGTTGACTGTTGTAATCAAAGTGCCAAAATAATTAGCAATCGCAGCTCTTTCCTCAGGTGAGTTTCTATTAAGGTCTGAAACGTCAGGAGCCCCTTCCAACCATAAAATTCCATGAATATGGGGACTACCGCGATGTTGGAACTCAGTTCTGTACCAATAGTCTCTCACCGAAAAATATGGTCCCATAATTTTTTGAATAAAGTAATCTGCTCTTTGTTGAAAGAACCAGGAGACGATTAATGGATTTTCGTTCAATAGCTTATTTTTTATTGTCATGGCCCTACTTGGATTAACAGTTCTTAAATCTATATTTGGTGCTAAAAGACGGTACAATTCAGGCCAGTGCAAGTCAGCGGCACTCAAAGTAAAAAATAGTGTAGGAGTCCCTAAAAATTCCACCATATCCAATAGTTCACCACATCGGGAATGCCAGTATGCACTGGTTACACGTAAATTAGCATTAAAACACGTCAATTTTCGCAATAATAATGGATCACGGTTAACTTTTTCTTTCAGCTCAGGAATTGTCATGTTACTGAATTCCGAATTCCTTCTGATACAAATGGAACTATTTTGTAGTGCCGCCCATCTCATATGGCTGTTTAATGCAAAAAATCGAAATCTAGAGTGTTTTGCAAATCGCTGATCTTTATATTGCATAAGATGTTGGAAATATTGAAGATGAGTAATAGTTTTTGGCCTAGGTGTTCTTAAATCTGCAGCACCGGTGGGGAAGAGTATTGGAAAAACCATAGCAATATAACCGGCTGTAGTGAATTCGTTTATAGGGATTGGTGATACTACAGGCCACATAATGGGATTTTCTGTTGTACCTAGAACACGTTGCACCATTCTTTGATTATCATTGGGTGCTATACCCAAAATATTTGTATCAACAAGCTCTTCGTTTTCAGTTTCATCTTCATTTAATTCAACATTGTCAGGTCCTAAATTTTGACTTAAAATTTCTGTTATATTTCCATCTTCCGGGATCGCTTCTAAATTATCAACATTGATGTTTATATCTCTATAATAAATGTTATTTTCTTTGAGGAATAACAAAGCCCTATAGACTCTATTTCTGTTGACTCTAAAATCGCTGTAATTATTGGTACACTGACGTCTAATAACAATAACAGAGGAAAGTGAACTGACAGCATGTGGCAATTGAGTCGCAACAGAGTTAACTTCTTGGGGAAAATTAATAACCTGTCCACTAAACGCATATTGCTGGCCCCGAATCCGATACACCTGAACGACTGGATTCACTCTTGCTATCAGTTGTTCCTCTATCATTGATAACTCTTTTAATACTGCTGGGCATTCCCCAGGATCCATATTATTATCTAATGAAAAGATGTTAAAAAGATTTCTATTTTTAACACAATAAGCGCAAAGTGCGTCTTCATTTACTTTTAAGTTTGGAAATGATTTATTACAACCAGTGCAAAGTTGCCATGTCAAGGCCATTTGACTAATTTCAAAAATTGTGAAGTTAGAATTGTCGCCATAATGATGGTGATCTAGTACCCTTTCATTTGTTTGGGCTAATTCAGAAAAACACGCGTCTCTTCCTGACTTATAACATCTCTAGCACGTTCACGTACAGAACGTAAATGTTCCGAGCGTTCGGGAGATTGTTCATGCTCTCGAACCTGCGAAGCATGTTCACGCAGTAAACGTAAACGTTCTGAGCGTTCGGGAGATTGTTCATGCTCTCGAACCTGCGAAGCATGTTCACGCAGTAAACGTAAACGTTCTGAGCGTTCGGGAGATTGTTCTTGTTCTCGTACCTCTCTAGCGTGCTCTCGCAGTAAACTCAAACGTTCCGAACGTTGAGATGAACTCTCGTCGGCACGAGAAGTACTGGCACGGTCCCGTTCCTGAGATAGACGTTCTTGGCGCTGCTCATTAGTCTCTAGGTTTCTTCGCAAAGCAGCTTCGCGAGCTTTTGTTGCCGCTGACTTCTTCTTTGTTCGTGGCATTATTCGAACTATAGTTCTACTACAGAAGTACAAACAAACAAAGATTTCGTTAAAACAGTAAGATTCCCGCTACACAGGTCTTACTGTTCTTGTATTTACTGTTTTTATTTTAAATCCACCAAAGTTCCAGAAAATCAGCCGTTGCCACATTTTTCCAAATCCGAAGAAACTTGAATTCAGCACAATATTATGTCCGTGACATTTCATGCAAAGCCATGGGGGTCAGCCCTTGGCGATAGAGTTGGTTCGCCAAGCTCCTTGACTCTTACAAGAACCAAAAGCAATTCGGCTACTCTATAATTAATTATTTACGTAAATATTAGTTGAATATCAAATGGAATTGATAACATTCAAAATTCAAAGAAATATCGATGAAAGTAACGTTCTCCTTTTAATAGAAGTCGGTTAAATGCGATAAAATTTCTTGAACTACTTATGTTAGGCGAAAAAACTTTGATAGCGCGTTCTAATTTGCGGTCAGCGCCATCTAGTTGTCAGGTTGGTAAACTAAAAGTATAAGTAAAAATAATTAACAAAAACATAAATATTTCAAATATTACTGAATCGATTTCGATGCTTTACTATCTGTGAAATAGTACCTACTGACATTTTTTACATATTTTGAAACTTTTGTCAAAATTGCACTTATAGTTTGGAAATAAATAGGATAATTATTATTTCTACAAAAATGTAAATATTTCTAAAACTGCTTAACCGATTTTGATGCCAAACGAACTTAAAAATTGTGTTGATGAGTACTACACACATATTAAATTTCAGCTCAATTAGAGCAACGGTTCGAGAGTTATCGCATTACAAAAAATGTGTTTTTTGCCCCAAGTTAAATTGTAGTTATCAACGCGTGTTGACAGCGCTATTGATTGCCCCAGGATAACAGGCGCGCTTTGTAGTATTACCTTCTGCGCGACTGCCCCATGCCCCAATGTTAAACGAATGGAGACAGATGTGGTTCTTCACCGTTAGATGGCGCAGTTGTTTTCTACCATGTTTACCGAGAAAGCAAACTTTACAGTGAAGTAATGTATTTATTAATGTATTTACATTGATTTTAAGTTAATTAAACACCGTTAATTAACCGATTTTGATGCCCAACGAACTTAAAAATTGTGTTGATGAGTACTACACACATATTAAATTTCAGCTCAATTAGAGCAACGGTTCGAGAGTTATCGCATTACAAACATACATACAAAAAATGTGTTTTTGCCCCAAGTTAAATTGTAGACCTTGCTCGCTCCGCTCGCTCGGTCAATGAAAGTAAAGATAAATAAATAAATAAATAAAATAAAATAAAATAAAATAAAATAAATAAATAAATAAATAAATAAAATAAAATAAAATAAAATAAATAAATAAATAAATAAAAATAAAAATAACATAATTCTTTTAAAATACGTAATATCATTTGCATAAATGATTTCGTGTAACAAGAATAAATTGTGTATTTGAATTCTTAACACTGAAAAATACTTTTATAACTAAATGTAAATAACTCAATTTTCGCAAATTTTAATTCATTAAAAATGTGCTATAATTTTTTTAAAAAAAGTATTTTAAAAATTTCATAAAATAAATCATGAAACTATTATACGATTAAAAGGAATGACCATAAAAATATGCACCATTTCCAAACAATCTTAATAAAGAATTCTATTAAAATGCATATTTTCCTCTCAAATAACATACATTTTTCATATAAGAAAGTTTAATGTTATTTAGCAGTTTGAAGTGTAAATTCTGCAGTTATTTTCAATAATATAAAATATATAAAGTCATGTATATGTCATATTCACCTACCTTTATATTTCCAACATAAAGTAGAATTTTCTTTAAAAAAAAAAAAAGGCTAAGTTATTTATTTTAGTTTTAGTTTTTACGTAAAAATTTTATATCGAAAAGTTATGACGTAATATTCCATTTTTCTTAAATTCGTCCAACTGTTTTATATCATTTATCACTGGGAAATATTGCAATTTTAGTCTCCAAAGTTTTTTGTCATATTTTAAAAGAAAATATATTTTATTTATTTAATTAATCGTGATTCTATCTGTAATTAGCAATTCAGTGATTTATTTTTTCTTCTGAAAATATACGTATTAACTTATATACGTAATAATTTTTTAAGTTTATTCTGTAAAAATATGATATTGTGCGAAAATCCACAGATCATAATTTATTGTTATGTTTAATTTCAAATCAAAATGCAGGATAGTTTTTTTGTAAAGTGTATGACAAAATGTAGTTTGTGTGGCCTATTAAAGGATTCGCTTCACTCATCCTAGTTATACTTAAATCAAAGCTCTATAACTAGTTCAATTCCTTCAATGTTATCTTTACTTTAACAGTATAAAAACAGTTAAAACAAATGAAAAATCATCTAATACTGTTAGTCAAATAACTATATTTTTTCTTTATTTTCAAATAAACAAAGTCTTTATTAACTTTAAGTGCATTCATATAAAGGCATTTTTTATTCCGCTGTTTATGAACTTCCATAGAAAAACGGTATATTCATCTAGTTCAGAATCACCAGATGATTTGATACATCTTTATCCCTTCGTTCTCTTTAACCTCACTATATCGACAGTTTAAAACTTCCCTTAAATACAACTCTTTCCATTTGAACTAGAGTTTTTTATTTCATGTAATTGTTTGAATAATAATTGCAAATTGGAAAATTAAACATTTAATATACAATACCGTTAATTACATGCAGAATTTCATTTTAAACTCTTTCACGACAAATTAGTAACTCATTATATTTCCAGAGGAGAAAGGAGACAGTGCAGCAAGTTACGCTATCTACAGACATATTTTTCATAGAAAATTAAACGCATAATCTTCATTTTTTACACAAAAATATTGTACAATTGATGTGTACAGTTAAAATTTTAGTAAATATAATTTTAAATGTCCGAAGGGGATATTTGTTTTATTTATGTAACCGAAGTTTGTTTGGTTTATTTTATGACGTCCAATTATGTACACGAGAAATAGTGGCTCTTTAAGTGGGAGGAGTGCCCTCCGTGGAGGTCTTTCTAATCCGTATTCAAGCATGAAAATCCAAAGTTCAAAAAACAGCACGAAAAACTCCAAACGATTAGGCCGACGACCGCGATTGGGTTCGAACCCAGCAACTGAAGTCCTTCGGTTGGGAGGTCAGAACCTCTCAACCACCATTGGGGCTTTTGTAACCGAAAAATATCGAAAGAATTATGTAAGTTTCATACCATAGAAGTAGAACCTCTTCTGATCCGTGTTGTGGTTGTGACGGCCGATTATCAACACGAGGTATATAGGCGCTATAAGGGGGGATGCCCTATAAGGGGGGGGGGGTCTTACTAAAAGAACCCAACCCGTATTTATGCAAGGTAATCCAAGGCTTATAGAAAGCAACGAGAAACTCCGATTATTGAGCCGACGCCCGCGATTGGGTTACGACTTCTTAAATAATATATTTTAGATTAAAAGGAAAGTATAAGTATAAAATGAGTTTTCTTTTAAAATCATGTCTTATTTCTCCACTTAAATCATCATCGTATTTTCGTAAAAATCTGTGAACATGAAAAGGTTATGTTGTGAGGGGGGAGGGGTCTTCGGGTTAAATATTAAACACGTCTTCAGCAGTTACATTTTTAATGAAGACGTCACAACAACTTCAGTATTATTTACAATTTTATATGCATATTCGATAAAGCACGTAATATAATAATTGCAGATTCATAAATCTTGTTATAGGACAAAACATCTCGGGTTGAAACAACATTCGAACAGACACCACAAATCTACTCTAATCACCAAATTACATCTCTTCACTTCATGTTTAAAATAAAAGGCAAAATATCTGACGATGTCTTGTCGAAAGTGGCAAAGCGCCATCTATAGATTGTTCAAATTTAAGGAAGGCAGTCATTTTGTTGCAATGTTTAATATATATATGATAATTTTGTTTTAACGTTTACAACACACAAAAGTCTACAGCCTTTTCCTTCTAAATGCAGAAATCTAGCTCATGAGTTAAATCTTAAAATAAAAAATGACCTTTTAAACGTATAACTTACACCATAAAATTTTCAAAGCAATATTTTATTTATAAATAACAGTGATTTACCAACTAATCTATTGCTTTTACGAGCCCTCATAAAAGTCGGCCGCTGTCACTGGCAGCCGATTGATTTTCAATAAACTCATTTTGGCTTGCCCCATCTCCCGGTTTTCGCAAACCTTTTACATGCGATCATAGGGTTGATTTGGTTTATGACGGTCGATTATCAACACGACACGAGGGATATTGGCCCAAAGGAGGAGGGGAATTTGCCCTCCTTGGAGGTCTTTTTAAAGGAACCTAAGACGTACTTAAGCAAGAGAATCTAAGGTTCTAAAAAAGCCATGGAAAACTCCGAATGATTAGGCCGACGGTCGCGATTGGGTTCGAACCTAGCATCTACCGTCTACCAGTTTCGGGGAGGGCTTAATGATAGCATGTTAGGGGATTACAATGTAGGGCTGAGCTTTTCTACACTTTTTCAGGAGTAGAATCACTTCCAGTTGTTTTAAAGATGACTCAATTCTGTACCTCTTATCGCATATAAGATAATTTTTGAGCAGATACTCGAATTATTTTGCCCTTTTTTTATATACAATATATATTTTTTTGTATTAGTGTGTTGTGTCAGAACTGGTAGCGGCCAAAGTGCACGTCCCGAAATTTTCAGACCTGGACCGGCCCAACAGATAAAGAAAAAAATATTCGACCTGGACCGTACAAAAAATATAATGGTCCAGCCTGGTAAAATATTAGTAGTTCGATAGTTTGTTCGGCTCAAAACAGCTACTGGTCCGATCCTGAAAAGAAAATTAAAATCTCTGTCTGAGCCCGGCCCGGCATCGCTGAATTTCTAAAAAACATGGATTTTTAAATCAATATGGCTAAAAAACTTTCCGTACGATGAGTTCTGACCAAAAGTATTTTTTTTTCTTTTTGTTTATAATCTTTATTTTAAAGAAACGTCCTAGGTACGTTATTCATTTTTTTTAAATAAATCCCGATTTTTATGTAAATGTTTCAGTTAGCATTGATATCGTTAATTCACATTCGGCGTGCAGTGTGGTCGAGATAAGAAAAACCCTGATTAGGTTTCCTGCTTTCAAAGATTCCAAAACTTGTTGGAAAGGTATTTCATCCATTGAAGCTTAAAGACAAAAAAGACAGCTTATATATGTATATATATATATATATATATATATACATATACAGGGTGTCCGAAAAGTCTGGAAACGGTCGAATAACTAGAAAAATACATATGAGATTGAAAAACGTAAATATACGTGTTAAATATTTTTAAATAAGCTACTCAGTGATACCAAATTTGACCTTCGTAACCGAACCCCTGGGGGTCAGAGGGGGTCCAACTTTGAAATCTTAAATTATAACCCCCATTTTTTATTGCAGATTCGGATTCTACGTACAAAAATACGTAACTTTTGTATTTGGTGTTTATTTCAAATCCTCGTTTATCACGGTGTAATTGAGCATATTAAATCGATACATATTTCGGCTTTTCCAACGGGATTTTCCCTAATCGAAACTAATTGGGGAGAATTTATGACATCAAATTCCTCGTCTTTTGCAATAATAGCGTTTCCTGAAAATCACCCGTGCCGAGAATTTCGGTAGTGCTACACAGTTAAAAATTTGATCCATTTGCTGTAGCGTCACTCCACAGCTTTTATAGAATATCTCTTTCATGACCAATGAGAATGCTCCATAACACAGTAAAGTACACTGTAAAAAAATTGACCCTTTTGCTGCATCGTCACTCCACCGCTTTTATAGAAAACGATTACTTTACTGTGTTATGGAGCATTCTCATTGGTCAGAAAAGAGATATTCTATAATAGCTGTGGACTGACGCTGCAGAAAATGGGTCAAATTTTTAACGGTGTAGCACTCTTGAAATAATCGCCACGGGTGATTTTCAGGAAACGCTATTCCTACAAAAGACGAGGAATTTGACGTAAAAAATTCTGCCCAATCAATGAGATGCAAAAAATAACGGCAAAAAATAGTTGTTCGTTACTCCAAAGTCTAAAGCGCCCTCTATCGACATTTTTTGAAATTTGTCTTTAAAATTTATTTTTAAGAAAATAATAGAAATAATAGAAAAATAAAGAATAGTTTTAGTGAAAACCGCAAATCAATAAACCAAATTTTCCGTTTTTTTATAATCATTTGAAATTTGAACCCTCTGAACACAATTCAGTTTGTGCTACTTAACCACTCCCACTTTCAGATTTTGAGCTCAAAATTTAAGTTTGAGTCTAAGCTTACGAAAACATTTAATGAGATGCAAAAAATACCCGCAAAAAATAGTTGTTCGTTACTCCAAAGTCTAAAACGCCCTCTACTGGCATTTTTTGAAATTTATCTTTATAATTTAATTTCAAGAAAATGCCGACATAAAGAATAATTTTAGTGAAAACCGCAAATCAACCGACCGATTTTTCAATTTTTTATGTTTATTTGAAATTTTGGTCCCTAAACTTTAATGGCGATTATCTCCTTTGGAAAACGTTTGGGACCCTTGGTCTCCTATTTAATATTGTTTGTTTTGATGTGTACTATCACCCCTCTTTTATTGTAAAAAAAATTTGGAATCACCCTGTATATATATTAAAATGATAACAATAATAACAATAAAACATCTGTGAAACAGCATAAATATATAGAGTTTCATTGAACAGAATGCAATCGGTTGACTCATTACTGAGACATTTTGGGTATCATCTTGTAAAACATTGTTTTAATTAATTGTGTTTAAAATTTTGCAACTAGCTCGTGCAATGTGAGACAAAAATCATTACAAGTTCTTCAAGTGTTTAACTATTTAGAAACGGAATTTATAAAATATCAGACATTCAGAAAATGCAAAATAAACAATTAAAAAAACGAATTCGTAAATTTTTGCTTTTCCTTAATCTTGTAAGGTAAAAGCTGGATCATGCAAAACTAAGATTTTTTCTATGTGCCAAGGATCTCTTTTATTGAAGCTGCGATGAGAGTATTTACTTTTTCTATTTAAGGTTAAAAAAAAAGGCGGGATCAGAAAAATTTTTGCACGCGGACCACAATAATTTTTTCAAACGCTACCTACTTTCTCAATAAAATTTAATTATATTTTTTACCTTTGAAAAAGTATGGATACATAAAATACACTGGCTTATTTAAGTAGCAGTTTGCTCTTTCTTGATCGAATCGTTTATAGCCAAAATATCGCATGGAAAATGTAAATTACAATAAACGATAAATACGATGAATGTTTTAATATTCTATATAATATACTAAAATTTTGCAGTGACATGTATCTGAATTATGCATTTTACCTTTTTAGAATCTGAATAGTTTCATAACTTTCTCAAAGATTTTTTTTTTCCTTCACCTTTAAAAATTTTCCAGAAAATTAAGTTGGCGGAATCTGGAATTTCGTAACATATTAAGAAGAAGAAGAAGCCTATTCTGCACTGTTGCCAGATTTCAAAATTTATGATCAAATAGAAAAACATTTGGTCATCTGGGTGAAACAAAGCGATCTTTTCAATATTCTAACTGACAAGGAAGGTCTCCATACGGGCATACTCAGAAAAATCTGAAAAAATTACAGAATGTTCTTCTCATGTAGTTATATATGTTTATAAAAAAAAATTCGGCGGAACCTCCTTATAACGTCCGTAAAAAAATAATAAAAATTTCGTTTATTTGGCGATTTATCTCCGGTTGGCGAAAAAACGAAATTTTGAAAAATACGCTTTTAAGCTTCGAATACTTTTTAAAGAAAAAACTTTCTGTGTTCAATTTATTTAAATAAGTTTAGTTTAAGTAATTTTAGTTTTGCATTTTTACTTTACTTTAAGTGTAATTTTGTCATATACGTTTATATGCACTCATAACAAAATGAAATTAATATATTTTATCATTTAAAACACAATTTAAATTGTTTAAAATTGTTCCAAATTGAAACATACACTGTTAAAAATCTGCTGCATTTTGTTGCAACGCACTCCCTTGCTTGTATAGAAAACGGTTACTTGGCCGTGAAATGGAGCTTTCTCATTGGTGGAAATAGAGATATTATATACAAGCGGTGGAGTGCGTTGCAACAAAATGCAGCAGATTTTTAACAGTGTATGACACTTCAATTCAACGTGCTATGGAGCATTCTCATTGGTCAGAAGAGAGATATTCTATAAAAGTAGTGGAGTGACGTTGCAGTAAATGCTGCAGATTTTTAACAGTGAACTAAATTAAAATCAATTTTCAGATTCGTTAAAATCGACTGCTTTTGGCGAGGAAATGCACTGCTCGCCAAATCCCGCGTCGCTTTCAGCTTTTCACGCCAATTATTCCAAACTATTTTATTTTTTTACATATCTAATAATGTAATTCAGCCGCTAATTTTCACTGATCCTTTATTACCTACATGAGTAGTTTAATTCGTATTTTTTTCAAAAAATTCTGAGTATGCCCCCAATGGAGACCTTCCTTGTGAGCAGTAGGTTTCCGCTTACGAGATTGTGCTTTCACTTTCTTTATAGAATATCGATTTTGATTTTTTTTTATTGTTCAAAAAATTGAATTTGTTACTTCTATAATGTGAAAATTTGCATTTTCATTTATTGTTCTTATTCTTCATATTATTGATTAGTAGATTTGAAGGAGACAGTAATTTGATTCATTATCTGCTTAAAATTATAAAGTAAGACTTTTATTAACGGGTTGAACGCAAATATATCTATGAAGTTGCAATGTACATGAATGCCAACTTGTACGGACTTTTCTTACCACTGAAAGTTAAAGAAAATTTTTGAATTATTTAAAATTGTATGAATTTCGGTGATTTAATTAGCTATAATCTTCCGTATATTTTTATGAAAATTCTGTACAATTTGGCAGCTATGACTTTATCAAAAGAATAACGGCAACAATTTTTGCACAGAAGATTCTATAAATATATTTAAATAAAAGACAATTTAAAAAGAATAACTATGTGGTAAAAATTTTTAATAAGTAAAGGTAAAAAATATTACCGGTAATACCAAAAATTGCGCAGATAAAACACGCGCAGATAAGAAATATATATATATATATATATATATATATATATATATATATATATATATATAACACTATATATATATGTATAACACTCGCTTTTTCACACACTTTTTATCATCAGAAAATAATTCAAAAATTCTTTGTTATGCATCTTTGATGTCTATTTAAACAATTTATGTGACAATGTAAGGCCCCTATTATCAGCTTATAAATATTAATATTTCATGAGATATTTTTTTTTTTTTTTTTAACGTCATATTCTCAAAAACCACTCTACCGAATTACATGTCACTAATTGAGTTTAAATAAACATCAAAATACATCAGTAGTCACATTGTCTGTTGACATTGTTCCAAAAATTCTTTGGATGTCAAAGTTGAGCAGCTCCGCCTTAAATAACGCCTTTAAATGGATTTTAATCATTTTTATGCATATTTTTGTAAATATTTATATGAAGTAACCAAAGCAAGGTTTCAGCATTTACATATAATATGCAGGCATGTATGAGAAACTTTTTACAAGAAAATGGTGATTTTCGGACGATTATAAGATATGATTTTTATTTTTGTAAATTTTTTATTCGCTTTTCACATACTTTTTATCATCAGAAAATAATTCAAAAATTCTTAATTATGCATCTTTGATGACTATTTAAACAATTTATGTGACAATGTATGGCTCCTATTATCAGCTTATAAATATTAATATTTCATGAGAAAAAAATGTGTTTTCGATTTTTTAAAAACATCATATTTTTAAAAAACTACTGTACCGAATTACATGTCATTAATTGAGTCTAAATAAACATAAAAAATCACCAGTTGTCACATTGTCGGTTGACATTGTTCCAAAAATTGTTTGTATGTGAAAGTTGAGCAACTCCGTCTCAAATAACACCTTAAAATGAATTTTAATCATTTTTATGCATATTTTTGTAAATATTTATATGTAGTACCCAACGCAAGCTTTTGGCATTTATATATAATATGCGGGCACGTATGGGAAATTTTTTACAAGAAAATAGTGATTTTTGGACAACTATAAGATATGATTTTTATTTTTGTAAATGTTTTAATCGCTTTTTCACTCTTTTTATCATTAGCAAATAACTCAAAAATTCCTAGTTATGCATCTTTGATCTCTATTTAAACAATTTATTTCCCCTATTATCAGCTCATAAATATTAATATTTCATGAGATAAAAATGTTTTTTCGATTTTTTACAAAAGTCATATTCTCAAAAAATTACTGTACTGAATTACATGTCATTATTTGTATTTAAATAGGCATAAAAATACATGAGTTGTCATATTGCCTGTTGTCATTGTTCCAAAAATGCTTTGGATGTCTAAGTTTAGTAGCTCCGCCCGAAATAGCGCCTTTAAATGAATTTTAATCATTTTTATGCATATTTTTGTAAATATTTATATGTAATACCCAACGCAAACTTTCGGCATTTACGTATAACAAGATAGAATCCGTCGAATTTTGTCGAAAGAAAATGTTTTAAAAGGAACTGTTTCATTGATTTATAATAACCCTACAAAATTATCTATAGTAAAAAATGCATTTTATATTCGTAAGTCTAACTCTTAAACAAACAAAATTTAACGTCAAATTAACAAAATACTATTTCTATAAAACTCAGTTGTCGAAATTGTTAAAATTAAACTTTATGTGCATGTTAGCAGTAAAAAAAGAATCAAGATCTATTATTATGATAAAGTTATGAATTAAGATTCGTATGCTAGTATTCGTAAATGAAAAAAAGCAAAATTTATTCAACTTTGAATCAATCATAAAATTTTTTCCCATGAAATCTAAACCCGGCATCATTTTCATCATATCAAAATTTACAAATGCACATTTCGTATCTGCATTCACCTTTTCAGAAAAAATTGGCATTTCAATTTGATCATTCTGATTCAAAACTTGAAGTCTCAATGCTATTAGTTGAAACAGATATTAAACTGTTGATACTCTTTTACGTGTAAATGAAAAATTGTAAATGAAATCAAAATTTACCGGGTTTTATAACAGATATTTCAATTTCAATTTTTACCCTTTTAATGAGAAAATGGCAACATCAAGATACAGTAATCAATTTCTTCCTTTTTTTACTTTGCTTATAATAGAAATGGAGTACTCCTGTTGCCACAGTTAGATAAGTGGTACTAAAAACTACAAAAAATTAATATATCAAAAACAAATAAAGATACAGCTTTCAAAAATATTTCATTTAAAAGTACATTTTTGTCCCTACACGATGGTGTAAAAATAGAAAATGTGGGATATTTTTAAGTTTGAAAATTTGTAATAGCAAAAATTGCAATACTGAAATTTCATTTAAAATTTGAAAGTGTTGCCATTCCCAAAATGACGTGTGCGTTGCGCACTGATACGTTTGGCCTTTATAATATAAATATGCGGGCACATATGAGGGTTTTTTTTACATGAAAATGGTAATTCTGGGACAACAATAAGATAGGATTTTTATTTTTGTAGATTTTTTATCGCTTTTTCACAAACTTTTATAATTAGAGAATTTTATATAAATTCCCATTTATGCATATTTGATGCCGATATAAACACAATTAATGGCATGTAATTCGGCACAGTAGTTTTTGAACGAATGTGTTTTTTAAAAAATCGAAAAAACATTTTTATCTCATAAAGTATCAATATTTGTAAAGTGATAATAGGGGGAAGTATCTTGTCAGATATGTAGACAACCCGGGAAAAAAATTAAGAAATTCGATTGAAACGCATGTTTTCAGTGCTTATCCGGCTATGCCCTTTGTCTGTAACTATATTTGTAATATCTGATCTTATAATACGGTTATAATATCTCTGCATTGCTAATCACTTCTTTTACTGCAGTTTTAACTGGTAAAACAAACCTCGACTGTCTATCTGTTCCCTTTTCAATTTTACGAGACATTTTAGATATGAAATGAAAGGGAAAATTGTCTTTGAATTACGGCATGGCCAATATTCTTCATTCAAAGCTTATTCAATATTATATAAACTTTTCTGACATGTCATGTTCAAATGAAATTATCTTGAAGGAAGCGGCGAGTGTAGATTTATTTGTGCGCAAATTCAAAATGCAACATAATTTCCGCCATTTGATCAGTAAACATATACTATTTTTAGCAATTTTATCTACATTGATAAAGTTTCAATAGTAATTTTTCGAAAATGAATGACGTTGTCCCAGTCCCCACTTCTAATTGTCCCAATCATCCTTATCATATTAAGCTTCAATTATCCGCCATTTTTCTGAGAAATTATTTTGCCACAACTGTTAATATTCATTCATTTTAATCAAAAAAATATTGAACCTTCCGATGAATAACTAAAACATATCCTATTTGTGTTTACTCTGTAAGGTTGACTACTTCTAATTTAAAAAAAGTTACTTTTTAAGCAAGGTTTCAGAAAATGCAACTTTGCAAAAAGATGAGAAAAAAAAAAGTGGTTTGCTTTTGGTTCTAAAGTACACTATGGTAATACTATGTATCAGACTAGAAAGCAACTTTAAAAACAAAGCGTTAAATCTCTTAAATACTGGGAATGTTTTATTCCTCCCCTGGCTCAGGAATGCAATTTAAAAAAGTATAACTGTCTTTTAAATATTAACTTCACACCAAAAAGATTGTATAGTAATATTTTATTTTTAAAACACAGCGGTTTTGGCTGGTGCAAGAGGTTCCAAATACTCATAGTCATGTCAATCGGCGGCTTTTAAAAGGCAGTCGATTAATTCATTTCTCTAAACCAAACTATTCTGTAGGGTTGGGCATTTCGATTCATCTTGCGGAGTAGACTCTGACTCGATTCACTTGGTTAATGAGTCAAGATAGTGAGTAGACTCTGGACTCACGATTAGTTGGTTGGTTGTAAAAATGACGCAATTTTATATCTTCTATCACGCAAAAGAGAATTTTTAAATGTATGCTCGTATTATTTTGCTTTAGTTCTTACATAAAAGATATTTTTTGTGGTAAGAGCCGAAATTTTCAGTCTTGTACCGGCCCGGAGCGTACAAAAAATAATGACCTGAACCGGTAAAAAACATAAATGTTCGGCCAACTTGCTTCGTACAGAACAGTTATTGACCCGACAAGAAAAAAGTTAAAATCCTTGTCATAGCCTGATCCGGCAAAGTTAAATTTTTAGAAAACATGGATTTTTACGTCGATGGTGTTAAGAATTTTTCCGTTTGGGAAGTTCTAACCAAAAATTAATATTTTAGTTTTTTTTATGTTTATAATCTCTATTTTTAAAGATCGCTATGATGTTCATTTTTTTAATAATTGTTAATTCGTATGTAAATGTTTCAGTTGATATTAATATTGTTAATCTACGTACTCTGTGCTATTTTACGTATTAGAGGCTTAAAAATCTGAAAAATTCTACAAAGTAAAATCTTCTAAGACCGAATAACATTGAATAAAATTTCGCTTTAGACGAGTTCCCTTCCGATCGCTACGGGAAACTAGTTGGATGTGTCAATCCCAAAACTTTCTTCTATCGCATAAGTACATTTTAATATAAAAAAAGAAAAAGTGGTGACCCCAAAGTTACCCACTATCGAATTTCCTCGAACATTTGATCCAGCCTAATGAGATTCTGGTATCCGAAAAGCCTAAAACGCAAAATTTAATTAATAGTCTGAGAAAATGAGCTTAGTAGTGCCTCATGTTGGGTAATTTATACTAAAACCTAATAAGCATCTATTGATGTCAAGACCTAACAGAATCTGAAATTTGATGGAATTTCGTCCATTAGTTCTTGAGATATAGTTATAACAAAAAAAAATTGCAAAACGTAGCACAGCAACACCATATCTTGTACAAATTATGCCAAAACGTAAAAAAGCGTCTAATTATGTTATGGTGTAAAAGAATCTGAAGTTTGATGAAATTCTGTGCATTAGTTCTTGAGATATAGCTATTTTAAAAAAACCGTGTAAAATATAGCACAGCAGCACCATCAGTTGAAGGATATATAACAAAACGTAATCATCGTGTAATTATGTTGTATGTCATTTTGTAACAAAATCTGAAGTTTGATGAAATTCTATGCGTTGGTTGTTGAGATATAGCTATCGGAAAAATCGTGCAAAATGCAGCATAGCTGTACCACCTGTTGCAAGGCTAATACCAAAATGTAAACAGCGTCTAATTATGTTATATATTCTAGTGTAAGATAATCTAAAATTTGATGAAGCTCTCTGCATTAGTTCTTGAGATATAGCTATCGCAAAAATCGTGCAAAATGTAGCATAGCAGCGCCACTTATAGGGCAGTTCACACCAAAACCTTATCAGCGGCTATGTATCTCAAGGTATCGCGGAATCTGAAGTTTGGTGAAATTCTGTGCATTAGTTCTTGAGATATAGCTATCATGAAAATCATGAAAACGTGGCATAGCAGCACCACCTGCTGGCCAATTTACACCAAAACTTAATCAGCGTCTATATATATCAAGGGGTCACAGAAACTGAAGTTTGGTGAAATTCTGCGCATTAGTTCTTGAGATATAGTAATCTTGAAAATCATGAAAAAGTAGTATAGCAGCGCCACCTGCCGGCCAATTTTCACCAAAAACCAAAAGGCACTAATTCATATCAAGGTCTAACTGAATATAAAATTTTATTAAATTTCGAGCATTAGTTCTTGAGATAGAGCGCCCACAAATTTTTTGTCACATACAGACAGACTCACAGACAGACAGACTGACAGACTCACAGACATACATTTTCTAAAAATAGTCAAAACGTGTTCAGGACCTTCTAAAACGTATAAATCCGTCGAAAACTGGAAGTTGAAAATTTTCATGAAATTAATACTTTCTTCTTGTATTGATAGAAGAAAGTAAAAAAAAGGTTAGACCGAACCAGTCTTTTAGAAAAAAGTAACGCTCAAGCCCGGCTTGGGAGAAAGCAATGACAAGGACCAATCCGAGTCTTGTAAAATAAAGTAAGGCCCGACCCGAGTGCCGCAAAAAATAGGCCCGAGCTTCGATCCAGGGTCAAGCCAATCACAGCGTTTAAAATTTTTATACATTTTTTTTTTCTTTTTTTCCTTTCTTTATTTTAAGGGGGGGGGGGGGAGATCTTTACTTAAAAAGTGAAAACGGATACTTTAAGTTCATCATGTTCATATATTTATAAATTATTAGTTAGTCACAAATATTTTCCAGAAAAAAAGAAGTATTAGGACAAATTAAGTTAATTAATTTTTTTTTCTTTGTTTAATATGCGTTACATATATGTCGTGTTGGTTTTGTTGGAAAGATACCATAACATCGAATTAAAAAGAAATTAATTACTTTATTTTTAGATTCTGTGGAAAATATAATGCAAAAAATATGACTCCCGCCCCCCCCCCCCCACGTCTAGTCTATTTCTGAATTTATTGAAACTAAAATTATGAAAAAAAGGGGACAACAGTAGTTTATTCGAATTTTGCTGGAAAATAATAGCGATTATCCTGAGTCTCATTATTTTGTAGAAAATTGCATTTTTCGTTTCACATAAACTTTATATTGAAGGGCTAAATGTCAGCATGTTTTAATGTACAATTATAAAATTGATGGCCTAACTATTGAGGTGATTTCGAATCAAATAACATTTTCCATTTGTTTAATAAATGAACTGGAAATCAAACTAAATACAAAAAACGGAGCTGTTGTAGTGTGTTTGAAGAGGTGAAGAGATATTAAAAAATATAGGATTCAATTCTAGAAAAATCTCAGCATGGACACAATTTTTGACATATTTTTAATTAGAACTTTAAAAATTGACGGACAGCTATAGAGGAGATGAAAAATCAAATAGCATTTCCATTTTTTAAAAAATACAATACATATGAAGAAAAAATGTATTCTTGTCATGAAAGGACAGATTTTTCTCCTTTCCCTAGCAATATAAACTTCAATTTTAACAGTAATTTTCAGATGTATTTTGCCAAAAATTGGAAAACGCCAATCGATTACATAATTTCTAATTAAGAAAACTTTTCAATTTTACGAGTTTGTTTCCAAATAAAAATGAATTCAGAAATGTGTAAGAAAGTAGCTTTTTAAAATTTAAGAACAGATTAAATAAATTCAGAGAAATGTTTTGAGAAATCTACTTTATATTATACAGCTTTAAAAGCTACGACATTTTTAACCCTCTTTTTTTTTCTTTTATTCCAAATTACATTAATTTTTTAACGAATGTTGAAGAGTCTATAAATGTAAGTAATCGATAACATTGCTGTTGCTATTGTGTATTTTCTGTCTTGCGAATACATACTAAACTAAAATATTAACTTTGGAAATGAAACTTACTGTACGTCTAGCTTTTGAACAAAAGGGTCAAAAAATTTTTGCCTCATGCTTTCATTCAGTTGAAGTTGTTTACACGCAATAAGTGCATTTGAATGAAGTAGCTCCTCCCTCGCTCTCGCTGAATACTGCACAAATCAGAGGTTAAGGAAATGGACGGTATTTTGATGCAAGTATGAACTTTAATGCATTGTAGGAAAATGAATAGTATCAAATAATTTTTAAAATGTATAAAGATAATTAAGGGACTGTGACTACATGCAGCAACGTGGTGTTTTTATGTTTATTAGGTAATTTTTTGCAGAACTACTTATTAAAGAATTTTAAGCGCTAAAAACGATTTTAAAAAAATCTTCTGCAAGAAAAGTTAAATGGATTGCATATTTTGAATTCAGTTCAGTATATGGAAAGCCAAAAGCAAAAATTTAAAAAGGCGGATTTTTAGGAATACATAAAAAATTTAATTAAAATTACTGCGTATTAACGAAGGGTAGGAGTCTTACATTTTAAAAAATATACCTACAAGCAATGATTATTTTATGCGTAGGACACTAATATAAATAGACGAAACAGCACTGAAATATTGGCGATAAATACAAAAAATAATAGTAACACAACAAAATATAAACACAATTAAATAACAAAAGCAATACCTTTCTTTGTCGCTTTGTTTCTTAGCTCTCCTCTCATTTCGCACTACTAGTTTGAGACTTTGTGCCCTTACTGACACGTGTTTATGTTGCTGGTGTCAGCGTGTTAAAATTTCCGAAGTGTTTTCCTGTGACCTTTTGATTTTCGGTAATTTATACTATGTATTATGCGTATTAGTTGTATTATTTAATTACTAATATATATACAGGATGATTCTAAATTGTTTTTACAAAAAAAGAGAGGTGATAGTACACATCAAAACAAACAATATTAAATAAGGAAACCAAGGGTCCCAATCTCTTTCCGAAGGATATAGCCGCCATTAAAGTTTAGGGTCCAAAATTTCAAATAATCATGAAAAAACGGATAAATTGGTCGACTGATTTGCGGTTTTCACTAAAACTAATCTTTATGTCAGTATTGTCTTGAAAATAAATTATAAAGATAAATTTCAAAAAATGCTGATAGAGGGCGCTTTAGACTTTGGAGTAAGAAAAAACTATTTTTTTGCCGTTATTTTTTACATCTCATTAAATATTTTCGGAATCTTAGACTTAAACTTAAATTTTGAACTCTAAATCTGAATAGTTGGGAGTGGTTGAGTAGCGCAAATTGAACTGTATTCAGAGGGGGGGGGGGGAGAAGGAGGTTTAAATTTCAAATGATTATAAAAAACGGAAACATTGGTCGATTTTTTTGCGGTTTCTTTAAATTCAATCTTTATGTCAGTATTTCCTTGAAAAAATTTTTTTATAGATAAATTACAAAAAATTCCGTTAGAGGGCGCCTCAGACTTTGAAGTAACGCACAACTACTTTTATCCGTTAATTTTTATATATCTTTAAATGTTTTCAAAAGCATAAGTTTAAATTTAATTTTGAGCTCAAAATCCGATTCGTTGGGATTGGTTAAGTAGCTTAAATGGAAAATATTAATGTAAAGGAAATTGCAGGGTGTTAAAAAGATAAAAATTAATTAATTTAAGCCCATTTAATACCAAACTATACCAATACAATATTCAGAAAACCCAACTGAATATACAGGGTACACGCCATAAAATATCAAATTTTAGAGTAACCTTTTAAAAGAAATAAGTGAATGTTGGCGAAATTTCAAAGTTCCACAAAATAATGCTTTTTTTTTTTTTTTTTTTCAAATGAGATCTGATGTAAATCAATCAGTTATAAATGGTATTATAACAGTATTCTCCAAACACCAATTTCTCCTGCTAAGTAATAGTAGTTATTTAAAGCAAAATTTGTCTTCCTGATTTCAAATAATTGTGGGAAAAAAAAAACTGTACAACGGACTAATTTATGTTGTAATTTTATATTTAAATAACTGTAGTTATTGTAGGGAACATTTATCATTTATTGAAGACCGCTTTTGAACTTTCTGATAGAGTGAAACATACTGTAAAAAATATATACATTAGTTCAAATATGATAAGTAAAAAAAAAAAAAAAAAAAAAAAAAAAAAAAAAAAAAAATCACAATTGTTATCTAAAAATGGTGAAGATTTAAATAGGAATTTATTGCGTTTTACTGCGTTTTATAAAAAGAAAAGAACTTGTAAAAAAAAAAAATATTTGTTGAAAGACACAATATTATTGTACATTAGTATGTTCATTCAAGATAAAAAGTCAACATCAACATTTATTCTTCTTATACCACCTAAATTATATAGTTAGGTTTGATTTATTTTAAATATCTTTCTTCGGTGTAGCAATCATCTCGACGTGTCTTTAAATAACGAGTGAGCACCCCAAGTGGTATTAAGTCCTCCTCGTTAAAATTACTTTTAATTGTAAGGAAAGGAAAGGATCAAATCCTGAGTAGCCCCGGGGGTACAACTTTAATTCGCTTCCGCGCCTCTTGAATCATTTCGCATTCTATCGTTGAATGTTTTCGCCATCTATAAGATTAGGAAGGACAAGTACAACTACATCGTTCTAATGCATTAAATTAAACTTTGTTATTATAAGACATGGGGTGAAAAATAAATGCACCAGTAATTTACGGTTGAAAACCAAAAGGTAGTATAGTGGATTTTTTATGCAATTTCCTGTCAAATATCACTTACATAGAGAATTGTTTTAAATAGTTGTCTAAATTTAATTTAAATTTCTTGTATTTTAATTTTTATAATCAATAGTGTATCAGTAATGTATGGATTTACACTTTTTATAAAAAATTAAAATTAAATAATAAATGCATTATATTAATATTATACGAATTACTATGAAATATCAATAAAATATTAATATAATATAGTTAATATTATATAAAATTAATGTTGTTATATGAATATCATATTTTAATATATTATTACATAAATATTACTGATTATAAAATTATTATTTTATAATTAAAAAAAACTTTTCTACCAAAAATTGAACCGACTTCAAAAGCTACTGCAAAGGGAAAAATAATTTTTTTACAGAATAGTATTAAGAAATTAAATTAAGAGCGTAGTATTTATCATGCGTATTATTATATTTATGTAGATTAATTTGATTTTTTGAAGTCGGTGCCAGCCAAGCCAAGTTACATGTAATTTTCCAATATACACGCATCAAGGTATCTACGAGTTTTTTACGATTTAATATTTAGTTAAAGATTTAACATTATTTTTTTATGATTTGCATTGGGTAATTAATTTTAATTTTGAACTTGGCTTGGCTGGCACCGACTTCAAAAAATCAAATTAATCTACATAAATATAATAATACGCATGATAAATACTACGCTCTTAATTTAATTTCTTAATACTATTCTGTAAAAAAATTATTTTTCCCTTTGCAGTAGCTTTTGAAGTCGGTTCAATTTTTGGTAGAAAAGTTTATTTTTCTCTTTTTAGTTAAAAGTTAACGATTTTTTGAAGTTAGTTAATAAAAATTATAATACGGGAAAAATCGCTGTAGCCACCTGACTGCACTCCATTCGGCGAGCTTAGTCATCGTCCATGTTACTTTTAGTTTGCGAGAAATCACTAATTTTATTAGTTTTTATTTAAATACTAAAAAAAGTACTGAACCAATTTCAATGAAATGGAAGAAGTACCAATGGAAGAGTAGCCTCTTTCATTTAACACAAAAAACAAATTAATCGGTTGAATAGTTTCGGAGTAATCGGTGAACATACATAGAAAAAAAAAATACATTCGCGCCGAATTGATAACATCCTCTCCTTTTATGAAGTCACTTAAAAAAACATATAATACGGAATTTTTTTTTTGTATACCATACACATATGTCAGGAGTGAGGTTCGAACCGACACTCTCTTTCAAAACCAGAGGTAAATTCTGGTGCCTTAGACCGCTCGGCTGTCCGGACTACATTCGCTTCAGGGAACTTATTCAATCTCATGTTACTTTTTGCAAGTCTATTCTCCTTTTTGAGTACTCTTTCACTGATAAAGTATTGACTTAATAAAAAATCTCTGATACTCTATGGTAACGGTTAAATACAAAAATATTCCTAACAGCATAATTAGTATTTAACTTTTTAAATATATATTTAAAAATTATAATACGGAAAAATTATTGTATACTCGTATGTCAGTAGCGGGGTTCGAACCCACGTTGCCTTTCGAAAACCAGATCTTAAATCCAGCGCCTTAGACCGCTCGGCCATTCTGGCATCGGTATATTTATTCGACATCCATATTACTACTGATTTGCGAGAAATCACTAATTTTATTAGTTTTTGCCTAATTACTAAAAAAGTACTGAACCAATTTCTATGAAACGGAAGTGGTACCAATTCGAGAGCAAGCTCTCTCATTTAACACCAAAATCAAGTTAATTGGTTGGATAGTTTCGGAGTAATCGGTGTACATACATAAAAAAAAAAAATACATACGCGTCGAATTGATAACCTTCTCTCCTTTTCGGAAGTCGGTTAATAATTATGAATTTATACTTTTTATATAAAAAAATATTATTATATATTATACTATCACTATATAAATTACTATAAAATATTAATATAATATAATTGATATTATATAAACTAATATTATTATATGGATACTATACTTTAATTCATAATCTATAGTAATTTATGAATTCATACTTTTCATAAAACTATGGGGCTCTTCCCCCTTCGAGCTATGCTCGTCAAGGGTTTCCCTGACGAACGTAGCTCCCCGTTAGCATACCACAAACTCGAAAAACAACCTAATTTCATCGGCTTTAAAAAAATTGCGAAACATTTTTCAATTGCTTTTTTTACTCCCTGTAAACGGTTTTCCAATTTATTTCTGTTTGATTGGGAAATTTTAAGGTCTAATCAGCTGCTGTTAAATACCTACTGGCTATTTACATGTTTGATCAAAGAAGGTCCGTTAAACAGTAAAATACACAGTCTTTGCCCCATGTTATTTTTTGAATCCGAATATAAGGGGAAAAAATCAAGTAGGAAATTCTAAATGCTTCATTTAAATCTGATGTAATTTTTTGTAAAATAATTATCTTTTTCTTTTTAATATTCGCGTGAAAATACTTTTGCATTTGAAATTAAATATTATTTGCGCAGTCTTTACAATAATAATTTAAAAGATTATATACAAATATGAAATAAATGTATCGTTTATTTTTTTTTTTAATTTTAATTGTTTTGCAATATTACTTGGTCATTTTAAATAAGACATAATTTCGTTTACTTGATACTCTCGACGCATATTAAAGAATTTATTTATTATTTAAAATTTTCTTTCTTTTTTGGTGAGGATACCTTTATTGCTAAAATAAAAATATTTTTTTTATTTGCATTGCTTTAGAATTGATTACAATAGTTCAAAAGATCATTTAAAATTTTGAAATGTCTCATTTAAATATATTGTTTGCAATACTTTGTGTGTCCCTGTAAATACTATGTTCTTCATATTACGCATGAAATAACATATATTAAGCCTTAGCGATGCATATAAATTTAATATGCATGATATAGTTTAATATCTTTAAAAAATCGCAACTGAACTCCGCCATATAGCATTATGTAATGGAATTCGTTTGGCGTGACCCCTTAATAAATAATAATTATTATTTGCACCGCATATTCTTCATAATGCAAAGTGAAATTCATAAATTGATATCCATTTCAGTATGTTTGAAAGAATTAACAATTTTAATATTCTTTTGAAACTTTTTTTTTTTTTTCCATAGCCAGTAATGAGGAATTCGCACACTTGGAAGAATTGATCATTTTTATATTTTTCTGATAAATCTCAAAGTTTTCAAAAATGTTCTTAAAAACGAAAAAAATATCAATAATTCTATAATTATTGATAAATACTATTATTTAAATAATTAATCGTAAACGTAAGTGGAAATCACATGACTCCAAACTCGGCCGTCACTTACTATGACGTCACAGTTCATGACATGCCAATGTTTACATTTTGTTAGCAAGTGGCGATTGTATTCTCTTGATATCCAAATTTATTTCAACTTGGATTTTCATAATAATTCATCATTTGTTTATTTGAAATACATGATGTATTTTTTTTTTCCATTTACGGTTGTTAACGCATTTTACCGAATTCCTTATTTTAATATTCTATTTTTCTTTTAATAGTCACATGTAAATATTATTTTATGACGTAATTTTCAGTATTTCTCGCTTTTAAATTATGATTTTTAAATTTACAGTTGAAAGTGTTTTTTCTATTTATGATAGTCGCGTGTAAATATGTTTTTTTTTTTTTTTAATTTGAAGGAATGCTTATTTTTTGATCATTTGGCAACAATTTAAAATAATATTCTTTTCTAAAATATGTAAAAAAAAAAAAAAAAAAAAAAAAAAAAAAAAAAAAAAAAACCTTTTAAAATGTTGAAAAATTGAATTTAAAATGGAAATAGCTCCTTAAAAGATGAGTCAAATTAAAAGAATAAATTCAGTATGAAGAACGGGAACTTCTAATGTATAAATTATTTTAAAATATCTAAATTCCTGTATGTATTTTCTGCTACTATATAACTTATTTAGTGGAACGATTTATATCAATTTTATAATAAATGTCTCTTAATATAATTGTTCGATTTAAAAACTGTGTCCACCAGCGTATTTTTCAAGCATTTCGCTGTAATACCGCTAATTTTCATATTTTTGTGCGCAGTAGTTTTATTTTTAATGTTAGCGAAGAAATACCTTAGATCACCAAAAATACATTGTCAGCGGCGGTGACAGCGTAAGTTACTTTTTTCTTGTTTTTTAGAATAGAGAGATACTTTAAATTAAATATATTACCAAAATAATAACACAACCTACGGTGGTATTCCTATAGCATGAAATAGTCATGAAATCATAACTTGTTATATTTCACAAAAATACAATAAAGACAGAAATAAAAAAGAACAATGAAAGGGCATTAGTTCCTATAATGATAACTAAAAATATTGTATTCAGTTAGTTTATAAAATAATAACTAAGTACGTATTTTTTTCTTTTTCTTTTTTTTTTTCTTTTTCTTTTTTTTTTTTTTAATGAATTTTACTTATCAATATTTTATCGATTCAACATTATGTTTAAAAAATAGGAATTTTAGAGAGGCCTCCTAGGCGAAATTGTTATTATTCCTTACCAATGTTTTAGTATATTAATATAGACTAGCAGGGGAGACCGAGCTTAGCTCGGTCAAAATTAACTTTGTGTTCAACTCGATATAGTATTTTCACTGTATCATTAACTCTGTATTAATACTGTAAAACATGTTTATAATAGTATTATTTAGAAAAACAATCAGTAAGAAAACTATGTTTTTATGCGCATGTTTATAAATTTTACTTTATTTTAAAATTTACAACGAAAGGACATCGATCTAAATCACTTTTTTAGCTCGACTCTGATTGGTTTAACCATACATGTCGAATCCTCTTAAGAATGCATAAAAAAATTCTTTACATTCTGAAAGACAATATTTTTTCATAGATATAGCCAAATTTGGAGGCATTCTTTCATTTGGCTCCAAATACGTGTTTTGGTTTGCGTAATTTTTATAGTCGATTTTTTGGCCATATGTCGCCAATATTTTGTCAAATATCACCAAGTTATTGGCTTTTGCCATATTCTCGTGACCCTGACCCGTGTTACCCGAAATGAGCCCCTAATCAAATTTGATCAAGCATGTGACATAGCTCAATCATCTTCAGGTAATCAAAAACAGTAGAATATAAAATTGAATCAAAATCGTTTAAGCCATTTTTTAGGTAAAATTAGCTTGGCAGCATTCAGCAATGAAGCGAAATGACCCACTAATATAATTTTGTTAAACATGCGACTCAGCCCAATAGTCTTCTCGTGACAAAAAACGTTTTGTTTCAAAATTTGATTGAGTCGTTGTTATATGTAATTAGAATGACCCTAGCTCATTAAGACCCAAAATGACCCACTAATAGAATTTTCGCGAACATGTTTCCAAGCCAAATGGTTTTCTCTTGCTCAAAAACGATAAATACAAAGTATAGTCAAAATGGTGAGTACCATTTTCTATATAAAATTAGCATGACCCATCATGACCAACAAATGACCCTTATAATCGAAATCTCTCGAACGTGTGGCCTAGCTCTTTAGTTTTAGCATGCCGAAAAACATTAGATACAAAATTTAGATGAAATCGATTGAGCCTTTTTTAGATATAGTTAGTTTGACCCTGACCCCTTATAATCCAAAATGACCCGTTGATCGAATTTTCTCAAAAGTCTGTCCTAACCCAATGATTTTCTTGTGACCGAAAACGATAAAATACAAAATTTAATCAAAATTGCGCGAAAGGTTGTCTAGATAAAATTAGAATGACCCAAAAGTGGCCCACTAATCGAAATTTCTCGAACATGTGACCTACCTCAATGATTTTCTCATGCCAAAAATATGTTGTATAAAACATTTCGTTAAAATTGACCCACCCATTCTTTAGATATAGCTTGACCTTGACCCATTAAGACCCACAAATGACCCTTATAATCGAAAGCTCTCGAATATGTGACTTAGTCCATTAGTTTTCTCGTTTCTAAAAATTGTTACATACAGAATTTCGTTAAAATTGATCCTGCCGTTCTTTAATTACACATAGCTTGACCCAGACACTTTATGATCCAAAATGACCCATTAATCGAAATTTTTCGAACATGTAACCTAGTCCAATGATTTTATCGTGCCAAAAAAACATATACAAAATTTCATTAAAATCGATCCACCTGTTCTTTAGATATAGTTTGACCATGACCCATTATGACCCATCATGACCCATAAATGACCCTCATAGTCGAAATCTCTCAAACATGTGATTTAGCCCATTAGTTTTCTCATGTCAAAAAACTGTCACATACAAAATTTCGTTATAATCCATCACGCCATTCTTTAAATATAAATAGCTTGACCCAGACTCTTAATGACCCAAAATGACCCATTAATCGAAATTTTTCGAACATGTAACCTAGTACAATGATTTTATCGTGCCAAAAAAATGTTGCATACAAAATTTCGTTAAAATCGATCCACCTGTTCTTTAGATATAGGTTGACCATGACCCATTATGACCCATCATGACCCACAAATGACCCTCATAGTCGAAATCTCTCAAACATGTGACTTAGCCCATTAGTTTTCTCATGTCAAAAAACTGTTACATACAAAATTTCGTTATAATCCATCGCGCCGTTCTTTAAATATAAATAGCTTGACCCAGACTCTTAATGACCCAATATGACCCATTGAAATTTTTTCTCGAACATGTAACCTAGCCCAATGTTTTTCTCGTGCCCGAAAACCATAGAATGCAATTTTTAGTCAAAATTGCGTGAGAAAATCGCTAGATAAAAATAGCATGACCCACAATGACCCCAAAAATGACCCACTTACCGAATTTTCTCGAACATGTTACCTAACCCAATGGTCTTCTTGTAATCCAAAACGATACAATATAAAATTTGGTCAAAATCGTTAGAGCCGTTTTTTAGATAAAAATGGCTTGACCCATAATGACACAAAATTGACCCACTAATCGAAATTTTTCGAATATGTGACCCAGCCCAATAGTTTTGTTGTGCCAAAAAACGATTGGATAGAAAATTTCCTTAAAATCGATCCAGCCGTTCTCTAGATATAAATAGCTTGATTTTGACCCATTATGACCCAAAACGACCCAATAATCGAATTTTCCCGAACATGGGACCTAGCCCAATGGTCTTCTCGTGCCCGAAAATGGTAAAATCCAAATTTTTGCGAAAATCGTTAGAGCCGTTTTTGAGATAAAATTTACCCCCCCCCCCCCCCACACACACAATTTTTGCTCGCATTATAGTATAAGATAAATCAATTGAGGCGATCAATGTAATATTGCATATTTTTATTGCAGTTAATATTTTGTCATTTTTACATTACATTTCAAGCCAACAATCCCCACCAGTGGCCTAGAGATTCTGACCTCCAAACTGGTAGACGGTTCAATCGCGACTGTCGGCCTAACCGTTCGGAGGTTCCGCGGTTTTCTTCGAAACTTGGCTTCCCTTGCGTAAATACGGGCTAGGTCGCAATAGAAAGATCCCCACCCCTTAAGGGCCTACACCCCTCATGTAGATAATCGGCCGTCATAAAATAAAATAAACTCAAGCCAATAAATCTGTCACGTTTTTCACTTTTAAAAGTAAAATAAATGAATCGTACACATATATGTATGAATATGATTGCATTCAAATATACATCTATACATATCTGCAGAAATTTTATTTTTGTATTTATGAGTTTCTAATATATTTGAAGATTTTATATGATTTAGATATTATCTGCTACTGTTATTTTCGCAAAATTATTGAAATAACAGTGACATTTAAATGTGTTTACAATAATAAAAAAGTTTTAAAAAGTCGCAGATCTGGATTCTAATCGGGACCAAAAAATAATGTGTCTCTGTTATGAGTTATTACTAACTAACAATGTTTAAAAAATAACTTAATTCAGCTCTAACTTAATTCAGCTCTACATACATACGTAAATGTAAAGTTTCGATTTGTACAAAGTGTCCAAAATTCCAGTACGAAGTTGTCCAAAACAAATGATTATTGTTTGAGCTATATCTAAGGGGATTGGGGGGGGGGGGAGGATTTCTATGTAAAATGTTAATTATATATTTAGATAACCGTATATATTAATGAGAATTATATATTGAAAACTAATGCGCTTACACACATATTATAGTTATTTAAAGACAATCTTTAAATTTAATTGTAGTAAACTTCCACCATTATATAACTGCAAATGAACCAGTAACTGGTCATGCCAGCATCTGAAAGATAATGCTTAAGATAAAAAGTTAGATTGATATTTCTCTATTACTATAATTTTATCATAAAAAATCATAAATTAATTTTGTTTTAACTAATAAAAATATTTATTACATTTTATTTAACAGTTTTACAATTTAATATTATTAAATTTAATTGTAGTTAAAATTTAATTTAATTATCTAATTGACCAATGTAAAATTACAAAGCAACTATCTTTATTAAAAATAAGATTAATTATCGAAAACTTTGGTAGATATTTCAATGAAATGAATTTTGAAGTATTGACACTATTCGAAAAATTCCTGTATTACATTAATTCCACTATAGAATGTTTTGTGCTGCTATATTTTGCATTTTTAATGAGTATTAAAATATTATCAGTACATCAATCAATTATTTCTTTTTCTTTTTTTTTCTTTTTAAACTTTAATCCCCCCCCCCCAAATTAGTATTACGTAAAAAAATATCATAAAAAAAGAAAAAGAAAAAAAAAGAACAATAAAGAAAAAATAAAATTAAAAAAAAAAATCTGTCGATATATACACTTTAAAAATGCACTTCCGAAAAAATCAATTAAGAGAGAATTGAAAAAATAATTCTAATGACTGAACTTAAGAATTAATTTGGAATGTGACTTATTTTAGCAATATTTTAAATAATAAAAAGAGAAAAATTAGTGTTAAAAATTATTCTACTTTGTAATCCGCTAAGTGTATTATTTTCCTCAAACTAGTAATATAAACCTGGTGCTGCCATCTACTGTCAATATACTTAAACGGAGCTGTTTCTTTTTTCTAAAGTAGAGAAATTTTTTATTTTTTTTTTTTTAATTTCTTCAATATAAATCTTCAATCATTTTATCTGAAATCATTTTCCTGACAATTTTCAAAAATTAATTTCCCACTTATTTAATTACAAACTTTTTATATTTAAATAAGTCAAATTTTTCTGTACTAAAATGGTAGTCCACTAACTTCATATAATCAACTGCGTAGAGCAATTTTTTTTAACTTGTTTCTTCTGCAGCAAATTTTTTAGCTGTACTAAATAAAACAAATTCAAATGTAGAATTTTATTTAACACATAATTTGAAAGCAGAATTTTTCGCAATAACAAATTCCGATTCTTTTTAAAATGCAATTGAAACTAAAAGTTTAACACTATTAATGTAAACTGCCGTATAGTACAACTCCTGTCAATCGTTTGTTATATCTAGAATTATCTGGGGATCTGTATTTTCCTAAAACTAAAATATATGTGTATAGATATTTTTTAGTCTCCCCAGGGTTTTTTATAAGCGGAGTGTTTGGAGGGTATTATATGCGATTCGCAATTTTTATAGACAGAGATGATACGAAGAATTTAATTCATTTATATTAATAAAAACCAACATAAGCTAAAATTATTATGAATAATATAACAATACAAGTAGCTTGTTATCTGATTTTTCTTCGTTTCACAATAATTCATGGTAGAAACTGACCAATTAATTTTCAAAGTAAAAACCGAATTTTCGTACTGAAAAGTGCACTATGTATATTCTCGCGAATAAGATAAACGAAATTTTTCATTAAAAAATTATTGGTACTTTACTTCAAAAGTTCTCTGACTAGTGGCGATACTATAATTATTAACCTTTTCAATGTCTGTTAACTGATATATCCGTTCTCTAATCTCTACTTTTCACTGCAATACTATCATTATTTAAATTAATAAAATGCAACAGAAATATGCAATTTTAAATCAATGAGTGATTTTCAGAACTCTCAAGGATCATATTCATACATGTAATAATGTTTCTTAAATCAATTTCGAAAACTTTTTATTATTATTATTATTATTATTAGTATTTAATAATAATTACACCAAAAAAATTTACAAATCTATCCTTTTGCTCGGCTGTCAGGGGTTCAGATTAAAATGCCTTCTTTTACCTCAGACACCACCAGTGGCCAAGAGGTTCTGCTCTCGAAGCTGGTAGACGAAAAGTGCTGCGCCCGTCAGCCTGATCGTTTGGATTTTTCTCTGTTCTTCTTCGATTTCGTAAATACTAGTTAGATTATCTTAGAAATACCTCCATGGAGTCCATTCTTCCTCTGGCCTACATCCCTCGTGCAGATAATAGGGCGTCATAAAAACAACAACTTTTTCAGCAGATATAATTTTGGAGATCATGAATACAACCTGTTAAACAGATTCTAAAGTTTTCATTTAAAAATTATAAAAAAAGATACTCATTAAACAAATTTTTAAAACTCTATTTTTTTTTTCTTCAATAAATTATGCTTTTAAAAGAGATGTATTGTAATAGATTTTCCTTCGGGAAAAGTTAGATTACATTACGAGGTCATTTCTGTAACAATAAGAAGGACACTTTAGTTCCTTCTTCCTTAGTACTGAGAATTGGCTTAATCTAATGACATTTTAAAAGTGTAAAGCGCCATTCACAGGTTAGGCATTCGTTAGATGCTTTAAAATAATTTGAAATTTCGTAAAGATTTTAATCTTAGTTTAATATTTTTAAATTAAAATTAAAATAAAATTGTGCTTGACATGTTATTTAGAATGTACCGATGATCTTGAATTTTTCTTACTATGTTATAATTGAAATACTGATATTAAATGAAATCAATAGCGATTTTTTTTCGTGAATTTTTTCTGTATATAAATAATGTTTAAAAAAAATAATGTATGTGGAGCCTGACAGATAGCAAAATTAGATAAAATAGGAATTTGTTTGATGCTTAAAATGCAAGATGTCATTCAGTTAACGAAAAAATAAAAACTGTTTTAATACCTTTCTTCAATATTCAAGCTTACAAATGTTATGCTGTTATATTTCAATAGGAGACCACAAGTGTATGAAAAATTCCGTTTTGTTAAGTAGAGAATTTTTAGCTTTTTTTTTTTTTTTTTTTTTTTTTTTTTTGAGGACTGTCGTAAAATAGTTGATTTTAGATGAAAATGGCAACAATGTATTTTCTATAGTATTTAGAGAGACAAAAAAAAAAAAAAAAAAATCGTGAAATATACTTGAACGAGTCTAAGCCACACCCGGAAAAAATATTTGTAGGATTGGAAAGTTTCTACATATGCAAAACTTATCCTGTTGAAAATTTTCAAATTTCAACAGGATAAAGAGGGTCTCCAAAATGATATTGTGGTTTTCTTAAATTCGGAGATTAATGAGAGGTTATTCTGCATAGAACAATGAACAACTATTTCAAAATTTCTATTTGAACTGAAACCACCAGAAAATTTTTGTCTACAACACAGTTAAGTAAAAAGTTATGAATAGTTAGTTTAGAAGTTAATTTTAAAAAATCTTAGAAAGCATTAAATAAATAAATAAATAAATAAATAAATAAAACACTTTTCTTGCACTATTCAGCATAATGTCAATGACTCCCCAACGCAATGATTTGTTTACAAAATAATATTAATAATAACAATGATACAGAAAAAGTTATTAAAGGTGACCGGCCACCTGCGATTTTAGACATTTTGTTAAATGTTTGGAAAAATACTTGAGGCATTATTTTGAAACCCTAGTTGCGTAAACATAACAGTACAGGTCATTCATTTCCGTGAAGATTTTTTTTTCCGAAACTTTAAAGGAGACCCTCAACAAACTAAAAAAGAACGAATATCTTTTGGGTAACCCTGTCAAAACTAATGTAGCATATGCGTTCAAACAGTATACTATGATTAAGTGGATTATTGTAATAAAAATATATTCATATTTATGCAGATAGCATGTACTCTCATAGAGAAATTAAGATTTTTTTTAAAAAACAGACTCGATTTTCTTGGAGTACTTTGCTTATAATTTGCAGAGTTTTTAAGATAAAATAATGTTCTTTTCCGAAAATATTATGACAAAGAATATTGTACACAATACCCTGTAATCACATTTGAAAATAATAAAAATTGTATGAAAAATGAACAGGTTTACTAAATAATTTTTGATTGCGTATACGTAAAAGCTATGAAAATTTCATTTGCATATTGTATTAGCCAAATGTATAGAGCGACTTTTGTGAAAGTCTCAAAAATATAGCTTAAAATTCTGAAAGTGATTGTCTATAGAATAAGCTAACATTCCATTAATAATAATAAAAATCAATAATACTATAAACCGCTATTCCCAAAATGAGGTAAACCGATGAAGGGTTCTATCGATTTATCCATTTATTAGTGTCACTATAGAATAAACAATATGGCAAGTACTGCTATATTTTGATGCAACCTCTCATTTTTTTTGCTTAATTTTGGGAACAGCGGAATTTGAAATTATTCTATAGACGATCTCTTTCAGAATTCTCAAGCTAGGTTTTTGACACTTTCGCAAAGTTGCTCTAAACATTTAGCTTCCACATTATGTAAATTAAATCTTGATAGCGCTCACGCATGTGTAATGAAAAAATATTTAGTAAACCTGCTCATTTTTCAAACAATTTTTATTTATTTATTTATTTACTTTTAGTTTAGATTGCAGGGTATTGTGCACAATGTTATTTGTCATATTTTCGGAAAATTATAAGCAATATACTTGGAAAAAATTGGAACTGTTTCATAAAAATCTTAATTTTTCTACGCGTATGCATACTATCCGCATAAAAATGAATACATTTTATTACAATAATCCACTTAATCATAATCATCAATTTAAGCGCATTTGCTATATTTCTTTTGAAAAGGTTATCCAAAAAATATTCGTTTCTTTTCAATTTGTTGACGGTCCCCTGTGGAGTTCCGGGACAAAATCTTTCCGGAAATATATGACCTGCACTATTACGTTTATACACTCAGAGTTTCACGATAATTCCTCACGCATTTTTCTAGACATTTAACAAAAAGTCTAAAACCGCAAGTGGCTGGTCACTTTTGTCAATATATACATTTATTTATTTATGTATATACAGTGGACTCTCTCTATTCTGAACATTCATGGGACCGATCAAAAATGTTCAGATTATGGGGGTGTTCATTATAAAGGGAGATTGAAAATCCATAACCAACTAGTAGAAGGATGATCGGTCCAGTAATTGTTTAAATAAGGTCCGTATTACAGGATTTTTATTATATTTTCTTACTTTTAAGTTTAAAAAGTAAACTAATAGGACTGCTAAAACCCAATGAATGTTCTATCATGGGTAAAAATGAAATCTGCTGAAATGAAATGGAAACGAAATTATAAGCAAATAGGTTTTTTTAATTATCACTTTTCAAGTATTTGATCAATCGACGAAATCGAAATTTCTTTGGAAAATCAGTCGAAAATTCCAAAATTAATCTTTAAAATATCATGCTTAACAATAATTCATGTAAAACTTTTATTTGAAATAAGCAACGTGGAACTAGCATATTTTAACTACCATAACTGTCTCCAACTAATCAAAAACTAAATTTTTACATTTTCTAACTTAAAAAAAAAAAAAAAAAAAAAAAAAAAAAAAAACCATAAAATAACTTTTTTCACAACAAATAGCTGACGACAATGTGAGATTGGTGTTCTAACATTTAACTGAATATTTTATCTGAACTATTCAAACAAATTTGCAATTTCAAGTTCATGCTTAAAATGTAGCAGTGATTTTGTCTGTTCGTTTTTTAACCTCTTCAGACCTGAGGTACACAAATGTGTACCTCCATTCTTTTCCTCATAAAAACTGAACTGTTCGATTTTTTTGCATTTTTACTTTACTAATATGCAGATGAATGTTTTTTGATGTAAAACAAAATCAATCCGTTGAAAATTACCTCATAAAATAAATTTTATTTTCATTTGAGTTTTGAAAATACCATCAAGACATTGTGGCCAAGAAAGTAAAAAATATTCATGATTATTTAACTTAAATGCTATTCATTAAAAAAGTTTGAGAATCTGATGATCATTTACTTGTATAAAGGCCTTAATTTTGTTATTGCGTAAATTTATATTACTGATAGTTAAGCTGGTGATTTAAGGGGATTCATAATTATAGATCCATATTTGTAAACCTAAATTATCAGTCCCCTAAAATACAGAGTTCATAAAAATGACTCTTTCTGTCATCTATGGTGTCATTTTGATTATGCAAAAGCAATAAACATACATTTGTAGAGTTATATTATGCTCAGGTCTGAAGAGGTTAATCAAGTTTGCTGAACCTTTTTATTCTTCTTTAACTGTCTCTCCGAATTTCCGTGATTAGAATTAAAATTTAGAATGCAAACACAAGTTCAGTTTACAGGGAGCTAGAATAGAAATGGGGACTAAAAGTAGCATTCATAATAATGGGGTGTGCAGATTAGAGGGTATTCAGAATACAGAGAGTTCCTCTTTTGCTAAGTCTAAAGAGTACATTAGAAAGTGTTCAGATAGAGAGAGACCGTTGTATTAGATTTTTTATTTTACAGTAAAACTGAATAGTTTTTCTTCTAAACATAGGCGTAACCTTTAAGGGAAGAAGGGTCTTAATCTTCAAAATAGTTTTAAATATTAATGTTTTCAAATTATTCTGCCCTCTAACGATCTACACAGGGTGCCCCAAAAGGTCGTTTACAAACTTAACATGCTGGTCTGTCATAATCATGATGAACAATATTAAATAGGAAACTAAGGGTCTCAAACGTCTTCCAAAGGAGATATGCGCCATTAAAGTTTAGGGTCCAAAAATTCAAATGATTATAAAAAACAGAAAAATTGGTCGATTCGTTTGCGGTTTTCACTAAATCTATTCTTTATGTCAGTATTTTATTGAAAATAAATTATAAAGATAAATTTCAAAAAATGTCGATAGAGGGCGCTTTAGACTTTGGAGTAACGATAAACTAGTTTTTACCATTATTTTTTGCATCTCATTAAATTTTTTTAGAAGCTTAGACATAAACTTAAATTTTGAGCTCAAAATCTAAATCGTTGGATGTGGTTAAGTAGCTCAAACTGAATTGCGGGGGGGAGGTACAAATTTCAAATGATTATAAAAAACGAAAAAATTGGTCGATTGATTTGCGGTTTTCACTAAAACTATTCTTTATGTCAGTATTTTCACGAAAATAAATTATAAAGATAAAATTCAAAAAATGCCGATAGAGGGCGCTTTAGACTTTGGAGTAACGTACAACTATTTTTTTCCGTTATTTTTTGCATCTCATAATTTTTTTTAGAAGCTTAGACATAAACTTAAATTTTGAGATAAAAATCCGAATCGTTGGGAGTGGTTAAGTAGCGCAAACTTAACTGTGTTCAATGGGGGTGGGGAGGTTCAAATTTCAAATGATTATAAAAAACGGAAAAATTGGTCGGTTTTCGCTAAAACTATTCTTTATATCAATATTTTTTGAAAATAAATTTTACAGATATCTTTCAAAAAATTCCGTCAGAGGGCGCCTTAAACTTTATAGTAACCAACAACTATTTTTAACCGTTATTTTTTGTATCTAATAAAATGCTTGTAAAAGTTGAAACTTAAATTTTGTGCTCAAAATCTGCATCGTTGTGAGTAATTAAGCGGCTAAAAATTGAACTGCGTTCGAGGGGTGGGGAAGGTAACATTTCAACTCCTGAACACAGTTCAGTTTGCGCTTCTTAACCCCTCCTATCGATTTAGATTTTGAGCACAAAATTTAAGTCTAAACCTTTGCAAACATTTAATTAGAATTAAAAAAAAAAAAAAAAAAAGGGTTAAAAATAACTGTTGGTTATTCTAAAATTGAAGGCGCCCTATAACGGATTTTTTTTTAAATTTATCTTTAAAATTTATTTTCAAGGAAATATTGACATAAAGAATAATTTTAGCGAAAACCGACCAATTTTTCCGTTTTGTATAATCATTTGAAATTTGCACCACCCCACCCCCATTGAACACAGTTCAGTTTGCGCTACTTTACCACTCCCAACGATTCAGATTTTCATCTCAAAATTTAAGTTTGTTTCTAAAAAAAATTATGAGATGCAAAAAATAACGGAAAAAAATAGTTGTACGTTACTCCAAAGTCTAAAGCGCCCTCTATCGGCATTTTTTGAATTTTATCTTTATAAATTATTTTCAAGATAATACTGACATAAAGAATAATTTTAGTGAAAATCGCAAATCAATTGACCATTTTTTCCGTTTTTTATAATCATTTGAAATTTGAACCTCCCCCCCGCAATTCAATTTGCGCTACTTAACCACTTCCAACGATTTAGATTTTGAGCTGAAAATTTAAGTTTATGTCTAAGCTTCTAAAAAGTTTAATGAGATGCAAAAAATAATGGTAAAAACTAGTTTATCGTTACTCGAAAGTCTAAAGCGCCCTCTATCGGCATTTTTTGAAATTTATCTTTATAATTTATTTTCAAGAAATACTAACATAAAGAATAGTTTTAGAGAAACCGCAAACGAATCGACCAATTTTTCTGTTTTTTTTTTTTTTATAATCATTTAAATTTTTGGACCCTAAACTTTAATGGCGCATATCTCCTTTGGAAGACGTTTGGGACCCTTAGTTTCCTACATAATATTGTTCATCATGATATGACAGACCAGCATGTTAAGTTTGTAAACGACCTTTTGGGACACCCTGTATACAATCATCTGAGTAATTCCACGCCCATCATGCTCATATGCCCCTCCCCTCTTTGTTGCCGGATTACAAATTTAATATCTTAAAATACTTTTAACTGTCTCGATTGTTTGTTTTTCCGTAACTTCAAGTGAATAATCAAATCATAACCAGATGCAAAAACACGACTTTCAACTTCATTAATACTGAATAAAGTTTTACATTTTAATTCAATATATATATATATATATATATATATATATATATATATTAGTAATTAAATAATGTAACTATGTAGTGTTAATTACCATAATCAAAAAATCACAGGGACACCCTCCGGGGATTAAATTTTAACACGCCGACACCAGCAACATAAACACGTGTCTGTAAAGGCACAAAGTCAGAAACCAGCAGTAAGTATTGAGAGGACAGCTTACAAATAAAGCGACAGGTGGTGCTAACTAGTTCATGCAAAGTTTTGTTATTTGATTGTGTTTATTTTTTGTTGTATTGTTACTATATATTTTTTCTTACCGTCAATATTTCAGTGCTGTTTCATCTATTTATAGTAGTGTCCTACACATAAAATAATCATTGCTTATTAGTATATTTTTTAAAGTGTAAAATTCCTACCTTCTGTTAATACGCAGTAATTTTAATTTAAATTTTATGTAGTCCTAGAGGTTCACACTTTTTAAATTTTTGCTTTTGGCTTTGCAAATACTGAACTGAATTTAAAATATGCAATCAATCGTACTTTTTTGTAATAGTTTTTTTTTAAAATCGTTTTTAGTCTTTAGATTCATTTAATAAGTAATACTGTAAAAAATTATCTAATAATCATAAAAACACCATGTTGCTATGTGTAGTCACAGTCCCCGAATTGCCTTTCTACATTTTAAAAATTATATGATACTTTTTATTTTCTTGCAATGCATTAAAGTTCATACTTACATTAAAATAATGTAGTTTTCAACTAACATCTGATTTAAGCAGCATGCATCGAGAGCGAGGGAGGAACTACTTCGTTCAAATGCAGTTATTGTGTGCATATTACTTCAACTAAATGAAAGCATGAGGCAAAATATTTTGGACCTTCTTGTTCAAAAGCTAGATGTACAATAAGTTTTATTTCCAAAGTTTTCCTTCCATATCCCACGAAATATTAGAATTCTCAGGAACCCAAATAACTACATTTAGAAAAATCAACAAGGCGAACTTAATGCCGTACAGGCGTTCACCTGTTATGTA